>JAJOON010021094.1:0-23423 GCA_029582645.1 Solanum megistacrolobum | reverse complement strand
TTGGTTGTCCATTTTCCCCTTATTCTTCTATACAACTTGGGCCAGATTAATGCAAGTATGTGTAGTGTACTTGGCCCAATAACATGGTCAAAAGAGTCTTAGTAGGTGATGCACCTACTTGGTCCTTTGGGCTGGTCAATAAGTCAAAGTAGGTGATGCACCTACTTGTCTTCTACTAGCTTAGTGAAGTCAAGCAAGCACCTTAATATTTTATTCCATTTCTAGACCTTAATACCATTAACTTAACTTAAAACTTATATACACTATGTCACTTTAAACTTTAGACTCAAATACCAACTTATGATCTCAAGTTTAAATACTTCCATCGACTTCAACTTAATCGGGTCACATTAAAATCTACGGACAGTTAACTTTAAATCTATTCTATTGTGACTAGTTACATAGGAAACCAAATCCATAACTATACCACAAGGAAGTTTTTTAAGCATAATAAATAGAACTAGTACACGTAGAATACAGGGTGTTACATAATGTCCTTTCACAATTTAACCACAATAATAACATTGATACTTTGCTCTCAAAGCATCGTTAAAACAATTACATAGATTTCATGGAAAATGTATAATCTCATACTTTACATCCTTGACGTTCAAAACTTACTTTCAATCATCACATCTAGAATTCAAGCATTAGACATGGATTTCATTGTAATTCATGTGATTCTATCACCTCATGCATTTATTCATCAAAATTCCTCTTTCATCAATAAAGACCCACATCATATCATCAACTTTGAGAAATATCGGGATTTCATGGGTTTAGGAAGAAACATCATAAAAACTATAGGAAATCATCAATTCATGCTCATTATAACTAAATTCAATCATTTAAATCAAGTTTGAAAGGAACCCATGACTTTTGAACCAAACCCTAACAATTGGGGATTTCTACCTTTTTATAATTGGAGATTTTGAAGGAACTCCAAGGATGAAAGGTATACATGGATGAAAACTACCATACCTTACTATCAAATCCCAAAGAAATTGATGTTTGAAATCTTTCCCTTGAAAACCTAGCTTGAATCTCCTCCTCCTCCTCCTCTTCCTCCTCCTCCTGCTTCTCCTCCTTCTTCTCCTCCTTCTTCTGCTCCTTCTTCTTCTCCTTCTCCTTCTCCTTCTCCTCCTCCTCCTCCTCCTTCTTCTTCTTCTCTAGATCGAGAATTATTTGAGAGGATGAACTTTGGGGATTGCTTTTGGGTTTTGAAAAATATGACTTAATTGGGTGAGTTTTAGAGTTAAAATGACTTATATAGTTTTGCTAGACTTAGAGAAAATGATCTAGCTTTAGTTGGATTAAAACCAAAAAAAGACCAATTAGCCCTCAACTTAGAACCAAGGGCCACCTTAGGTCCCACATGCCGTGGTCTTCACCACGAGCTGTGGTCCCCTTTGTGGGCCATGGGACAGTAGCTAGGCAGCCCCCTCCCATGGCACCTAGATTCTAAGGCACCTTCACAGAGGGCTCCACGAGTTGTGGTGCCTACAACGAGCCATGGTCCCTCTCGTGTCTACAAAATAGTGGCTAAGCCACCTTCCCTTTAACCCCTAAAATCTAACTCCCCTCCACAAGCCTTCCCACAAGTCATGGTCTTCACCACGAGCCATGAAGTTTCTCGTGAAGGGGTTTTTTTGGGGCAGTTTTGGAGAGGCTACTGCCTATACCACCACGAGCCACACCAAGGATTGTGGTCCTCACCATGAGCCGTGGTGGTGGGCATGATAGGTGGGGCAGTGTCTATGCCAAGGTACGATTCCCTATCCCACTCCATTAGCCCTTGACTCTTAACCTAACACTTAGCTCTAGATTAGCCTACTAGATTCCGAGGTGTTACATGCTATAAAATTTCTAGACATTGTTGCCACACTTCAAAAGTGTGGCTATAGGAATGTCACATGTGTTGCTTATTGATTATAAATTGTAGCATGTACGTAAAAAACATGTTAAACTTTATAAGCGTTGTTGTAGAGATGGTATAAAAGGCTACAATTTTAAAGTGTGGCCAATAATAACTTAAAGGCCACACTTGAAAGTTTAGTTTTATCACATAAAAGTGTTGCTAATTACATGCAACAAAACGTGGCCTCTGTACTTAAAACGACACACTTTATAAGTGTAGCTACTATGGCAACACTTGAAAAGTGTGGCCTAAAGTCAAAGGTTGCGCCTTTTTAGGCCACCCACATAAAAGCATTGCCTAAAGTAAATAAGTGTGTCCTTTTCTCAAAGGCCACATTTTTTGCTAGTTTAGGCCACTCTTTAGAGGGGGTGGTTAAAAACCTAAAATGTTGTAGTGTAGCCATAAATAATTCCAAGTGAGGACAACTTGTTTTGCTTGCTATTCGTGATAGTCTTATAAGATATAGGGAAGACTCCATTTGTGGGTATAATGGTAACGTCAAGTCTATGAGACTTGAAGCCAAAAGACGGGGCCGAGAATCTGTGATCGATCCGAAGAACCACTCCCAGATACGATTCTGCTCCCCCTTCGTACTACCATGAGATTCTTGCCCGGCTTTCTTTCGGCTTAAGAAGGCTGCGGTGAGAATGAGAATCACTTTTTTTTTTCGCCTTATTTCATTCACTGATTTCTGTAATTCATTTCTCTTTTATGAATAGTTGGTTGTGTTGGATGATTGGTGGGTAGTTTGGTCAATAGTTCAGCATTTAGGCCGTAACATTTAGCAACCAAAAAATATTTAACCCAACAAGTGCTCTCCGAACCAAGCTAGATAGTCTCCTATCACTAGACTCAAAATTTGTTTGAGTCGCGAATAAAGACTTCATTTTGCTCCCAAAGTTTACATACAAAAGAAAAACAAAAAGAAAATAAAGAACTAGTGCAACGATATTCATTCAAAAACTATTCAGATCACCACCTCAAGTCAAAACAAAGTGGAATGATATAAATAGTTGTTACTTATCTTATAAGGAAGATAAGCTTGGTAGTCCATACAAATTTCATGTGCAAATACATTTAAGACAAATACATAGGAAGTTTCTTATTACGACAGGAATGTTCATAGCTAAAGAAAATGATCCAATTCAGGTTGCATCATATAGCTAATAACTTTACAGTTTATAATGTTTTATTTGCTCCAATAACTAGAATGAGAAATTATATGTCTTCATGATTAGAAATTCATGCTACAAAAAGGGAACAAAAAGTATAAACATGAATGCAAATCTTAATGGCTAAATCATTTTTAACAAACGACTAAATACATAATGACTTCTCAATAACATAAATAATTTATTTTTTAAAATTAGATACAAAACATGTTCAATATTATTTGTCTAGACAAAAGAAAACAGAGCAACATTTGTGGAACGCATAACTAACTGCAAAACACAGTTTAATATATAACTTCCTAATAACATGATTTCAACACAAATAAAATCGAGTAGATAATTCTTTCTCATACACCAACTACTGTATGTCTGTGTCATGCTTCAATAGTAAAGACACCATAAGGAGGAGATTTGATTTTCATATAAACTGCCATTTTGGAGTTTAGCGAACTAAGGCATCAATCTCAACATCAGATCTACTTGCGGACTCAGATGACCATCGAGCACACAAATTTGTTATTGCGGCTGGAATGCCAAAGACGAGAGGGAAGAATACAAAAATGAGAGAGCTGAGTTCCTCTTGTTTAGAGGAGAATAGTGAACTTTAAGAGATAGGAGGTGGCCAAAAAAAACCCTCTAAAATAAGCTCTAAATGCAAATATTTATAGGGAAATATTTGTTGGAAAAATGATTCTAATACTTGAAAGAGAATATTAGTTTATGTCCTAAATCTTCCTCTCCATAAATTGCCTTTGATTGAAAATTACTCCTAATCAAAATATAACGTTACTTTAAAATTCAATAAATCATTCTTGAATGGGTAACTAATGAGAAGACCGTTTATTTGACCTTTTAATTGCTCCTATCAATTACTCTTATTTGGAATTTACTATTATAACTTTAAGTGTAATGATTTGAAGAGATTTTTCTAGCATATATATATACTAGTCCTGAGAACATGTGTTGCATATTTGACCCCTAATTGACATTAGAAAAGTTAATTTATATATATAAGTAAATATATCATAGTGGAGTATACATAAATTCATCCCTAGGTTCAAAGCTAAGTCTTTATGTAAGTTTGACATAAGAACATAACTCTTCAAAAAATATAGCATGAAAATATTTTATAAGATGTTGGAGGTTTAATATTTTTAATGTTTTCATGATAATTAAACCTTTTATTATATTAGAGGAATTAATATATTTTAATTACTACACGTAAGTTTGAATAATCAAAAAATAAATTGGTTATAAAAAGATACGTATAAAGAAAAATATTACAAATGTCTAGCTGGTGAAACATCAAATTTCTAGAAAAAATTACAAGTGCAAACGGAAAGGATAGAAATGTAAATAAAGACATGGCATCTATAATAAAAGACATCACATTAAAATATATACACACAAATATTGTCATATTGATTAAATTATATTTTGTTAGAAGTCGACTTGCTACAGACAAAACGTTTCATATGTACAAAAAACTAAAATCATAAAAATAAAAACAGAAAAGAAAGCATGACTATGTAAAAAATACAAATACACTATATTTCTTGAACTATATATTAAAGGATCCGTATATAAGAAATTAAATATGAATTCTAATACAATAAAATTCAATGTAACATTGTCCTCTTTTTACTTTACATTATCTTTTATTTTATTTTTACTTTTGCACTAATTTTCAGACCTCTCTGTAATAGTTAAGTACGTGAATTTTCTAAAAATTTGAGACTATATATAAAAAGGAAAAAGTACAAACATGTTGTTTTAATTAGATAAATGACTATCAAACAACGAATAAGACATAAGTGTAAATGTTTATCAAAGACGTACTCTTTTACGGGTCTAGTTATGAAAATATTATGTGAAATTTAACATGCTTGCCCTCAAAATAATTAATTATAAATATAAATTTGGACTAAATTTATTATAATTATATCCTAAATATAGAAGAAATGGAGGATACAAAAGTATAATAATCAATTACGAAGTTATATTTAAAAACTCAAAAAGATGGAGTTATGAAAAATAAAAATTCACTTACAATTTCATATTGGACAATATTCATCTTGTAATTTCAATCATGTACTGTTTTAAATTGAAATTACAAATACAAAGAAAAAAACATCACAGGAGCAAGCTTAGCATAAGGCTACCAACGAAAATAGAAAAATTCTAAGACAATCTCCTTTTATTGATAATGCAAATTGAAAGAATGGTCCAACTCCACACAATAGAAGGGAGGGCAACGACTACAGGCCATTGGTCCAACTCCACACAATCATAGCAACACGATGAATATCGGTCAATATGAGATGGCCACCATGCATGAAGCACCCTACCGAGACCCACTTCGACCATGACTCGGGTCGACATCATCTGACTATACCAGTCACCCTCAGAAGCATGTAGTGAGGCCTAAATAGGCCAACGGGACTGACCCCAGTGAAACCACTTGTGGGGCCTATCATAGGAGTCCCTTACGTAGAACAAGAGCTATTGTAACTACCCACATATCTAGCGCTCTGGACACTACCCCATTGGGCCTCGCAATGGAGCTAATCATTAGTACACACATCATCGACTACATCTAGAAAGGAATGGCCCACTGAAACCACATACTCAATCTCAATAAGTAGTAGAAGTCTCAAACCTCTAACGACGCAACAAACTCTATCCTTCTCAGTAGGTAGAATCATAGTATCATGGTCAGATATCTCATGAAATATCGCCTTATACTCAGACACAGTCATGGAGCCCTGCTCCAACCTCAATAACTGATCCCGGAGTCTATCTCTGGCAGTACGGGGAATAAACGTGGCCAAGAAAGCCTCAAAAACTCTGAACATGAAATCGAATGAGATCCAATTGGCCTAGTCGCAAGATAAGAACATCATAACCCTCTAGTTAGATTATCAAACTGATAAGTAGTGAAGTGGGCTCCTTTTAACTCCACTAAGACCAAAGTACATAGCCGCTCGCGGCAAGTAGTGAGAAATTCATGGGCATCTTCTCATATAGCTTAGAGGTGATAGTTTAAAAAATACTCCAAGAATCTTCCACTCTTCCATCCGCATAGCTCTAGCCACAATCATGGGTTGGACACCGCTTGGTACCTAGACCTGAGATGCCTCTTCTCCAAGCTAACCTTGCAAAGCTAGTACTGGTGCAACTATAGCTTTATTTTGGGCCTACTATATACCCACAAGAATGGACAGAAGCTGAGTAATGGTTTCTTGGAGATTAGGTGCCACAACTAGTCCGGGTGGTGCCTAGGTTTGCTCCAACCCTACCTGCTGAAGGGGAACATGAACTGCATGAGGATCCGCTCCAGGCTCCAGAGTTCTCTCTCTATTAGGGGTTGGTGTTGTCGAGGCTATCCTCTACCCCTTGTTGGGGCTCTACCTGCAGGGCCAGGTGGATCACTGCCATCTGGTAAGCGGTGCTTCGATCCATCTTTGGAAATATAGAAACAAATGAGATTCCAAGAACTAATAAGACACACACTGCATGAAAGTAAAACAAAAGAGAGAACTATCCTAATGACTACCTTAAGCCCCTCGATGATAGGATAAAACGTCTCTGCGGTAATAATTAAGACTCTACCAAGCATTAGCTTTGTACAGGTGAGACCGGTGAGCCTGGGGCTCTGATACAAACTCTTAACGACTTGATTCATTGAGTCGTGATAGCACCTACAATAATCCACCAGTTGGTAAGACAATTCTTTACCCATTACACCCATAACAACATGTTGTGGCTATAACGATAGAAAAAAAATTGAAGCGACAAATAAATTATAGAATTAGAACAACAATTGAAATAAAACCGAATATATATATATATATATATATATATATATTAAAAGATCCCTCCCAGAACCTCGAAGTCACAAGTACATTGATTCTAAAATAAAAGAGTACAAGTCCTAAAAGTGGACCAAAAGAGCAAGGCTTCTCTTAAAATGCAAATGACTAGCCATCAAAATATGGATGGAGAAAATTAAGTCCAAGATGTCATGTGCTCATCCTCCCCTCAGAAGCTGAAGCTACTATATGCTCGAATCTCAGTGTTGGTAATTGGTGCTAGTACCTGCATCACGAAATAGACGCAAATTTTAGTATGAGTACCAAAACAATAGGTACTCATTAGGCATCATGGGTCGACTGAGCCAGAAATGTAAAGGCAATATGAAATGATAGAATCTAAACACAAACAAAGGACAAAGTGCAGAATAATAAAAGGAATGCACATGAGTGTACTACTAACAAGAAAGAAGTAAGTAATGGCTAAATAAACCTAACATGACCCCCATAAGCCTAGAAGGTACACTCTGGCAAAAGTCTAAGTAAAATTTGAATGGACCTCATCAGCCCGACATGTACACATAAGAGTTACGAACCAAAAGGAAAATCTGAGGATACTTCTAGAAATACCATTGCCTTCGATGGACTATAGAAGAGTCAAATGTATGCCGAGGACTTTAATCGAGGTGAAGTCTAATCCAAGGACTCTCACAAAGGAGAAAGATACGCGAATGACTCTAACCAAGGCAAAGTATTGTAACACCCCAAACATTAATAGAGGTTTTAGAATGTTAGAATACCAAGATGTCACCCACGAGGGCTATCCACACCCCGTGGTTGGACCCACACTCCGTGGAAAGCCTCGTGGATGATCTCCTAAGAAAAATACTCAAGGTAGTGACCTACGGCAGGACCCATGCCCCGTGGATGGGTCCATATCCCGTGGGTGGGCTTCGTAGGTCAAGGGACAATTTCCAGTGTCTTAGACCCCAAACCAAGACCAATCGTGGTCGGGGTCTCGTCGATGTGGCAGTGAGGTGGTTAGTGAGGACTTTATGGAACTTTCCAGATTTAATTAGGATTAAGTGGTTGAGTTTTACAATAATCTAGACCACCTGTATAAGACTTTAGACCCCTAAATTAAGTCATTCTAAGTCATTATTTCAAGACCCAAAAAGAAACCCAATTCCCTCTCAAATATTCTCTCTCTTGAAAGTGAAAAAGAAGAAGAGGAGAATCAAGCTAGGTCAAGACAAGTCTCCATTTTTCCATGCTTTGAGGGAATTGTAATCAAGGAATGATGGTTTATTCATTCATGGATCCCTTTCACCCATGAAGTCCCATGTTTTCCCCAATTTAGAAGAAGAATTCCCCATGTCAATCTAGGTTTCTTTTAATGTTACGGGTTATGATCTAATAAAGTAGATTGTGATTGTTTATGATGGAATTTCATGATTTTAGTATGATTATACATGTATCCATGCTTAACCTATGATTCTAAGGTGAATTTGATCTAGTTTGGTTTTATGCCATCAAAGGAGAAATTAAGGATTTAGATGTAATCATCTAGAATTGATGAAATTCATTGTAGATTTCTTGAGAATTAATCATTTATGCATGAATTGATAGAGATTAAGGTATTCATGATGAACCATGATTAGTAGAGATAGTGATTAAGGATTATATGATGACGTATGTTTTGATTGCTTAAGATTGAAGCATGTAGATGTTAATTGCTTAAGAGTAAAGCATATAAACATGAATTGAATGAGATCAAGTATATATGATGAACTACGACTAGAAGACTTTGATGATTAGAATTGTGTTGATGCTAAGGCTTGCACTATGAATGATAATTAGTAGGGCTTTTAGAGTAAAGCTAATGTGATGAGCTATGATTACTAGGGCTTTGAGAGTAAGGCTTATACGATGAAGGTAGATTGTAGATATGGTAGTTGTAGAAGGATTTACCCACATAATCTATATTATGAATGTATGCATGTTGTTATGAACCGTATGTAAATGCTTTAAGTACAGTTTGAGGGTAAAGTGTCTATGATTATAATGGTGTTATTGTGTTGATTGAAAGTACCTTCTCATGAACACTTAATGAACATGATGTGAAAGGTTTTCTCACATAGAATGATTCTAGGTTCATGCTTGCTCACCTAAAATGAATCAAAGCATATTAGAACTATGACAGCTTGAAATAGTGATAAGATTCCGCTTCTTTAATAGCTTGACTTGGTAAGACATGACCATGCTTGGTAGCTTGAGTTAGGAGTCCGTATGGATAGCCTTGGATTGAGAAATAGTACCCTTTCAATGGTTAGCTTGTACTAAGCACAATAGAGTGTTTTGCATCGTAGGATGACTTGGTAGGGATACACCATATCATTGGTAGCTTGGATTGAGAAATAGTACCCTTCCTTGAGCAGCTTGAACCTGTATAATTAAGGTGCTTTGTATGGTAGCTAGGTCTAGAAAATTATGGTGTTTTCCATGGTAGCTAGGTCTAGCATAATGTAGTGTTTTCCTTGGTAGCCTTGAATTGGTAAATCGTAATCATTCATGAGTAATGACTTGTCTTGGACAAGGAAAAAGATACTCTTACACGAATAACAAGAATAGCTAAAGAGGAACTAATCAATAATTGAAATAGCATGTTTATGATGAAATAAGATTACTTCACGGAAGTATTTCAAGTATGTTCTAATATGAGATTTACTTGATATGATGTATGATTAGCTTGGATTGTTTCATATGTTGCCTTCTTTGATATATTTGACTTAAGGTGAATGTTCATTTGTCTATGAGAAATAAGCTAAGGATGAGATCAAAGGATTAAGAATATGAATGAGGGCCTAACGTGGTTTGCTTAATATGGGTAAGTTTTTTGGGGTCTTATCCATGCATTGCACAAGTACGACTTGAGGTTACTTATAAAGTATTCTTGTATGTTATGATGATTCAAGAGTATTAACCATGTTTATGGCTTATGTTTTTATCTCTTATGCTTATGGTTTATTTGTTATGATGTTTTTCTTATGTTATGATGATCTATATATTTACTATGTTTATGACTTATGCTATTCCACTATCTTTATGATGTTTAAACTTGGTAATCAGAGCACAAGTCTTAGAATAATTCTAGGATGTCTCAAAATGACATTTAGTATAGTCTTGTTCATAAGTGTGAAGCGTGTCACATTTATGACTGAGAGGCTACAAGATGCTTAGAAAACTTCACTTCTTCATTACTCTAAGTTGTGTCATAGAGTTTGGATCTTTATGGTCTTTCTCCTAATTCTTACTCAGTGGTCTACAAGATATGACTACTACAAGGGCTAATGCTAGAAGGAATGAGGAAGACAATGTGGATAAAGAGGTTCCTCCCCAAGCTCCTCATCTAGCTCTGATTGACCCTTTCGAAGAGAATATAACAAATACAGAGATTAGGTCGGCTTTTTAAGTATTATATCAAGCCATTACGACACAAGCCAATAGAGAGGTGGTAGCCCCTGTGAATCCAATTGTAGGTACCGGTGCTTCAAGAGTGAGGGATTTTATTAATATGAACCCTCTGGAGTTTTATGGCTCTAAAGTTTAGGGAGACCCTCAAGAGTTTATATATGAGGTCTATTATTATGGGAGTGACTCTGGTAGAAAAAAGTGGAATTGTCTGTTTACCAATTGAAAGATGTTGCTCAAGTGTGGTATAATCAATGGAAAGAGACTAGGCCGGTAGGAGTAGGTCCTGTAGAGTGGGAAGTGTTTAAATTGCCGTTTCTAGATAGGTTCTTCCCCCCTTGAGATGAGGGAAGCCAATGTGCATGAGTTCCTTAACTTTTGTCAAGAAAGTATGAGTGTGAAAGAGTATGCCCTTAAGTTCACCAATTTTCTAAGTATGCTCCATCTCTATTGTTCGACTCTAGGACAAGAATGAGTAAGTTTATGTCGGGTGTATCCGATCTAATGGTGAAAGAATTTCGTACGACTATGCTCATTATTATATGGATATTGCTCGCATTATGGCTTATTGCCATCAAATTGAAGAGGAGAAACAAAATGGGAGATATATGGAGAAAAACAAGTCTATAATGGAGGATGATAACTCTTCCCATGTAAGGTCTGATGGACATTGTCATCTTAATAATCGAGAAAGGTTTTCCGGGCAAGGTTCCTCCAAGGCTCCTATGCATAATGAAGATATGGTGTCTAACCCTAAACCACAAAGAATTAGTAGTGAATCCCTATTGCCAACTTGTGCTAGGTGTGGAAAGAGACATGAGGGTAGATGTTTCGCCGGCAAAGAGGGTTGCTTTAGTTGTGGTGAAAGTAGTCACAAAATGAGGGATTGTCCAAAGGCAAAGGCTATGAGAAGAGAGGGTAAGCAAGTTCCTTCTAGTTGTTCTAGTATGTGTTTTATGCTTTATTAGATTCTGGTAGTGCTATTCTTTTGTTACTTGATATGCTAGACTTTGATGTTGTCTTTTGTATGAATGGGCCACAATATTTTTATGTGCTTTTGATAGTAGAATTATACTTGGCCATTATGAGTTTTGAGTATGTTTATAAGACTTGATAGGGTGTTTAGGTAATACCTAGATATGGTAATTGAGTAGACTCCTATGAAGGGTAGTAGTATATTTCTCCATGGTTTAGATTAATCTTGTGTGATGGATGTGAAAGCTTAGTGATGTTTAGATCCGACCTTAGAATTGAAAGAAAGCAGTGCTTAGAAAATACATTTAGGCTTACTCACAGGGGGATATGGTGTGCTTAGATAGCAAGGTCGTTGAAGTGTTCTTGATGTTCATGATTCAGGTTACTTGAAATTCTCTCCCTAGAAAAGTGTTGTGAGTTCCCCATTTTGTAGGCCCGTAAGAGACCTTAAGGATGCTTATGAGCTAGGTTTCCTAATGAGATGCATGGGTGCATCCTGTTTTTCATGTCTTTAAGTGGATAAAGTGTGTTAGAGATTCGACACCCCTAGTTCCCTTAGAAGGTTTGAGAGTAGATGAAAATCTTCCTAGGAGTGTGGTTAGCTCCTTGTTTAGAAAGTCATGTGTGGTTATGTGTTGCTATCATTTCTCTATATGCATGTTCATGAAAGGCTTAAGACTTATGTAAATTGTTTTACTCATGTTGTAGTGCATTGAGTATAGTTGCCTATAGACTTCATGAGATGAGTTCATGAACATGTTTAGATATGCATTTTGAAATTGAATTGGCATATGAGCTCCATGAGATTGTGTTGAGCGTAATTTAGCCCAGACATGGTAGTTACTCCTTAAATATGAGTAGATGTTGAATTTTTTGCATTTTGGGTTGTTAAATGGAATTCCTACTTCCATGTGATGCATTGAACATATTTAGCTTGGAGATGAATTTCCTCCTTTGGTTATGTGCATTTAGATGAGTTGCATGCATGATGTATTGCTAGTCTAGAGTCGTGACCTTAAGAAGTGCCTAAAACGTCATTCAAGGATGAATGTTACCAAGGGGGAGATATTGTAACACACCAAACTTTAATACAGGGTTTAGGATGTTAGTATACCAAGGTGTCACCCAAGTGGGCCATCCATGCCCCGTTGTTGGACCCACGCTCCGTGGGAAACTCGTGGATGAGCTCCCAAGAAAACTACCCAAGGCATGACCTACGGCAGGACGCACACCCCGTGGATGAGTCTACGTCTAGTGGGTTGGTTCCTTAGGTCAAGGGCCAATTTCCAGTGTCTCAAACCCCAAACAACGCCCAACCAGTACGGGCCGTACATCAACCTACGCCACGTGGTCGGGGTCTCGTGGATGGGGCAGTGAGGTGGTTAGTGAGGACTTAATGGAACTTTCCCGGATTTTATTAGGATTAAGTTGTGTCGTTTTACCATAGTCTAGACCACCAGACCACCTACATTAAGACTTTAGACCCCTATATTAAGTCATTCTAAGTCATTATTTATAGACCCCAAAAGAAACTCAATTCCCTCTGAAATATTCTGTCTCTAGAAAGTGAAGAAGAAGAAAATAATCAAGCTAGGTACAGACAAGTCTCTATTTTTTCAAGCTTTGAAGGCTTTGTAATCAAGGTATGATGGTTCATTCATTCATGGAATCCTTTCATCAATTAAGCCCCATGTTTACCCCAATTTAGAAGAAGAATTCCCAAGTCAATCTAGGGTTTCTTCTAATGTTACGGGTAATGATCCAATAAAAGTGAGTATGACAATTTATGATTGTTTATGATAGAATTGCATGATTTTAGTATGATTATACATGTATCCATGTTTAACCAATGATTCTTAGGTGAATTTGATGTAGTTTGGTTTCATGCCATCAAAGGGGAAATTGAGGATTTAGATGTAATCTTTTAGAATTGATAAAATTCATTGTAGATTTCTTCAGAATTAAGCATATAGGAATGAATTGATAGAGATTAAGGTATGAATGATGAACCATGATTAGTAGAGATAGAGATTGGGGGTTATATGATGAAGTACGATTTGATTTCTTAAGATTGAAGCATGTAAATATTAATTGCTTAAGAGTAAAACATATAAGCATGAATTGATTGAGATCAAGTATATATGATGAACTATGACTTGTAGACTTTGATGATTAAAATTGTCTTGAAACTAAGGCTTGCACTATGAATGATAATTAGTAGGGTTTTTAGAGTAAAGCTAATGTGATGAGCTATGATTACTAGGGCTTTGAGAGTAAAGGTTATACGATGAAGGTAGATTATAGATAGGGCTGTTGTGGAAGGATTTACCCATATGATCTATATTATGAATATATGCATGTTGTTATGAACCCATTGTAAATGCTTTAAGTACACTTTGAGGGTAAAGTGTCTATGATTATAATGTTGTTATTATGTTGATTCAAAGGATATTCTCATGAACAATTAATGAACATGATGTGAAAGATTTTCTCACATAAAATGAATCTAGGTTGAAAGGCTTGCTCACATAAAATGAATCAAAGCATATTAGAACTATGATAGCTTGAAGTAGTGATAAGATTCCCCTTCATGAATAGCTGGACTTGGTAAGACAAGACTATGCTTGGTAGCTTGAGTTTGGAGTCCTCATGGATAACCGTGGATTGAGAAATAGTACCCTTCCAATGGTTAGCTTTAACTAAGCACAATAGAGTGCTTTGCATGGTAGCATGACTTGGTGGGGCCACACCATATCATTCGTAGCTTTGATTGAGAAATAGTTCCCTTCCTTGATTCGCTTGGACTTGCATAAGTAAGGTGCTTTCCATGGTATCTAGGTCTAGTAAAATATGGTGTTTTCATGGTAGCTAGGTATAGCATAATGTAGTGTTTTCCCTGGTAGCCTTGAATTGGTAAATCGTAACCATTCATGAGTAATGTCTTGTCTTGGACTAGGAAAGAGATATTCTTCCATGAATAACAAGAATAGATAAAAAGGGACTAATCCCTAATTGAATAACATGTTTATGATGAAACAAGATTACTTCAAGGAAGTATTTCAAGTATGTTCTAATAAGAGATTTACTTGACATGATTTATGATTAGCTTGGATTGTTGCCTATGTTGCCTTCCTTGATATATTTGACTGACGGTGAAGGTTCCCTTGTCTATGACAAATAAGTTAAGGATAAGATAAAAAGATGATGAAAATGAATGAGGGTCTAAAGTGGTTTGCTTAGTATGGGTGAGATTTATGGGGTCTTATCCATGCATTGCACAAGTATGTCTTGAGGTTTCCTATGAAGTTTTCTTTTATGTCATGATGATTCAAGTGTATTACCATGTTTATGTCTTATGTTGTTATCTCTTATGCTTATAGTTTATGTCTTATGATGTATCTCTTATAATTATGGTATATGTCTTATGTTGACTAACACTTATGTTATGCATATGTTGATGATTTATGCTAGCCATAATATTTAGTACATTTTTTGTACTAATGCATACTTTTGCCTACATTCTTATCAAATGTCGGGTCCGGATATATTAACTTCCATCCTTTTTTGTAGGTTCATAGTAGAGTCAGAAAAAAAGAAGTTTTGGTGAGTCCTCATAGCATTCGAGGGCTTGACCACCATGTCCATATGTTTATGTTGAGAACTGTTGTATGGGTTGTGTCCCGAAGCTATTTATGTTTTAGATGGTTTGAGAGAAGTGTAAAAGATTTCCACTTCGTTTAATGAAATTTTGATGTTATGAAAAATGTATTCATTTACGCTCATTTCTATTACTTTATGTTATGATATGCTAAGGGGCTTGTATGAGGCCTCTCGGGGTCTTGTATGCCTTGTTACATCTAGGGGGTACCCCTGGGTCGTGACAAAATATGAGCCAAGGACTCTTACGAAGTTGAAGTATAAGCCAAGGACTTTAACGCAGGTAAAATATAAGAGAAGGACTCTAACCAAGGTGAAATAAGCAAAGGACTCTAGCCAAGGCGAAATATGATCCAATGACGCTAAGGCAAGGACTATAACAGTAACCCACTGGAGTGAATCAGGGACTTGAACCAAGAATAAACTATGATTTGGCTAGATTATGGATCAGCAGACAAACGAACATCCATCGGAGAACCACATGCTAAATTTCATCAATAAATCATTCCCAGCCCAAACCAAATCCAACCTGAATAGACTAGCACCCTCCGAAATAACAATCAAGAAACACTAGAGATGACGTAAGAAAGGAATTGTGGATATTAACAATTAAATGCTCTGTTACCACTTATCTAAGGCTTAGACTATCAGACCCAAGTCTTCTATGTAAGTCTACAAGAAGCTAAAACTACTGAAATGACGCGGGAGTAAAACTAAGGCCAAGTGGCTCCAATCAACGCATGTCTATGATAATCAATAGTATAATCCTAGAATAAGGACAAACATGCTCATCATCAATCAACAAGAAAAACTAAGGCTCACCATAAGATAAGGATAATCTCATGTAGCATAACAAACAAGCTTTCAGCCCCGAATAACTAGCTAAACAACCTAAAATATTGATTTTAAGTAATTTAGCATGATCAACTAGGTTTCCACTCCAAATTCATAAAAATCAACATGCTTTTACATATTCAAGATGAACCAAGTGAAGCCTCCCTTAAGGTAGAACATGTGTATTTCAAATCACAATTCTAGAGCTTTTCACTTCCGAACAGCCTTTGAATGCTCCCATTCTACCAAATATAGAATAACAATATTAATACAGTCATTCAAACATCAAAATCAGATTAAACAGAGATAGACCAAAATTGGAGTCAAATTGGGAGATGAGGGACCCATGCTGGAAATTTAGAAATTGACTACGTCAAAAGACCCTAATTAGCTCCCCAAACATGACGCCTAAAATATAACATAATTTGGGGCTCAGAACAACCCAAATTTAGAACATGCACAACAATATCCATTAAAGAACAAGAAAGAGAGTTGGCCAGCCCCTTTGGGGCGGAATTTACATCAAACAATGCTTCTTCGATAGTACTAGAAAACCTCGCCACATAGTCACAAAGTTTCCATATGTCCACGACTTTGAGTCACCCAATTAAGAGCTCAAATTATGGATATATCGCCAAAACAATATTTGAGAATAACTAAAAATATGTTTGGACTTTTTAATATTTAAAAAGATCATACAATTTGCTCTTTGTGAATGATGCCACGAGGGGTGAAAGTCACGAAAACTCAGAAACATAATCGTTTGCGAATGCAGTAGAGGCCTTGCAGACACGAAGGGCAAGGACTTAGGCCACCACATTCGTTGTAGGAGGCTAGCCCTCGCAAATGTGGTGAAGCCATGCAATCGTGGAGGCAAGCCAACCAAGACTTCATGAACACAGACAAGGGGACCCACAAACACAAAGTGTTAAGGTGGCCTTCACCTGCTGATGCATATCCGTTTATTTTGGCAAGTCCGAAATTCTCTAATAGGGTGGTCAAAATTCATTTTGAACCCCGTGTGCACAAACAAAATATGCTATCCTATTGAATTCGACATTGTAGATTCAATGGAGCACTTGAAATTTCAATCCAAGATCGTATCAATTAAAGTGGGTCCCAGATTAACACTTTGTTATCAACAAAAATCCATAAGGGTGCTTGGAATTAGCCTGGAAGCCTTGAGATCTACACAAAAGGTCATTATAGACAAAACTTGATTTTCTGTAGCTAACAAAATCGTCAAAACTGCATTTTGAGGCTCCGTTCCTAAAACTTTGACCAAAGTCAACAATTCAAGTTTAGAAAGTTCCAAAATAGAAAAATTTGCATAAGAACTAAATGAATGACCAGATGACCGAGTTGTCAGTCTCAGGAAGTCATAAATGTCTTGGGGTCACTATAGGAATGCTCTAAATAATGAAAAGAACTCATTTTAACATAAATGACCTCGAGGGTCATTACAGTAGGTAGATGAATGTGATATATGTTACATAAGTTAATAGAAACTAATAGTCATATGAGTAGAATTAATGACTATGAGAGTAACAAGAATTCATGGTCATATAAGTTACAAGAATTAATAGTCATTTTCTACCACAATCTATACACAGTAACAAATGAATTTAATATTTTATTTAAATAATAAAATGCATATACACAAATATTTCCCTACTCATTTTAATATTAAAATAAGAGAGTTCACCCATTCAGTAAAAGGGAGACTATTATGCATTATGAAGGTGTGCTTTACATTTAACCTTCACTTAGTAAAACAGTAACATTTAATCTAGAGTCAACATGGTCTCAGACTTGAAGTATGCCTATCTAATGGAAATAAAGTATCACTGCTTACAAACATTTATTAAGTAGTTGGCATAAGTTTTAAAAGACAACACATTATAACCTTCTGATACCGTGGTTTTCATGAGTGTTTTTAAGAACAATCTCTTTCTCATAAAAATCGACGCACTTTCATACTAACATAAGTGAAATCGGTCAAGGTTGCTCCTTTAATTTGACACCCCACTATCACAACCTAGGGGTACCCCTAGACGTAACATGGCATACAAATCCCCGAGAGCCACTTAGCTTTCATAACATAAGATAATAGAAAGGAGCGGAAATTTAAAAAAAATTTCCACAATATCAAAGTTTTCATAGCAAAAGAGGAAGTCTAATACACTTTGTCTCAAACCATCTAAAACATGAATAACTTGGGACACAAACCATACAATAGTGTTCAAAACATAAAATGAAAGATAAAAACAGAAATGGTGGCCATATCCTCAAATACAATGAGAACTCACTGATGAGTCCATGATTTGGACTCATTTAGGGCTTTATTTGGATAGATTTAGTGTCCTCAAATCCTTATTTTGAGCCAATAAATGTTGTAAAATCCTTGATTTCCAGGTATTTGGATTGAGGAACAAAGCATGGATAGTAATGAGCAAAACAGAACAAGGCAGCTGAAGAACGAAGAAAATAAGGCCTGTTCATTGGCTAATCCATTGGGCGAGTCGCCGAAGGGGCTACTACCTTGATTAAAGTTCTAGTGTGCCAAGCCTTGAAGGAGAAAATAAAGTTGGTGAGAGAATGGAGTAGTCGGCGTGTCGCCGAATGGTTCCGCAATACAGTGTTGGATTGCCCAAAGTTACAGAACTTTAGGATGTTGAAGACCAAAGAAAAAATTTGATGGAACTTACCAAAAGGCAGATCGCCGATCTAATCGGCGATCCTAACTTACTATGCCAAATGGTCCTTCGCAACATATTTTTTTTACTTTAAATACATTTTCAAACATTAAGTTATCTATCAAATTTTATTTTGAACATTCATTAGAGTAATTTTGGTGTTGGAGCTATTAGTATTGAGACAAAACATTTCCTTAACTTTGAAGATTTCAAGTTTTCCATTTTTGAGAAATTGGAAGTGGGTCTTTGAGATTCTTCAATTTGGACCTTTGGAAAGACGAAATTAATCTTACCCAGTGGATGGAAAAATAATTTGGTAACGATTTTTATCTTTTTATGATGTCTAGCTAAAACCCCAATTCTTGGGGTGTGATTATGTGATTATGGGTTGATTTAGCTTATGGGTATTGCTAATTGATAGTTTAAATACTACTTAGAAATTATTTCATTCAGTAATTGTGGTTGAAATTAAAAGATTGTAGTTGCAAATGCAGTCCTACCTTAGTGTTTTTGGCTTGTTCGAGAGAGAGGTTTTAAAACCAAGATTACTGAATTGATGGTCTGTGGGTATTGCATTGTTATGGGTTCAACTCGAGAGAGTGAATCCTTAACCCTTTTCCACACATTCAGCTCGAGAGAGTGAATGGACTAAAGCGTAGGCTATTCTTATTGGCATGCTTGTTGGTGTTCGAGAGAAACCAACTTGATTCGAGGTAAACTATTTGAGAGAAAGTTTATCCCCACTAAAGTCTAGCATATTCACTTATTTACATCTATTTACTAACAGTTGTGGCAACCCATTTGGCTACCTTAGCCTATAATCCAATCACATCCCAAGAACCCATCTTATTATTGTTAAATTCGTGTTATTTGTTGTTGTTGTGGCTGATAGTTAAAACAAAAACCCCCTTATTTGACATTCGTATAACCCTTAATTTGAATTATGTTTTTATTCGTTAATATATATTCCTATGATTGACTCGTACTTTCCTATTGATTCTCAAACACGTACCACTCTCCATGGGATTTGACCCCAACTCATTTAGTTTGGTTATTATCTGATTAAAGGTTGTTCACGCTTAGAATTGGATATAATGTCTTTGAAACGTTATTAATCAAAATGGCGCCGCTGCCGAGGAGTGGTGTTGGTTGAGAATTTTTAGTTAAGTTGAATTTTCTTCTTGTTAGTTATAGTTGAATTTACTAATTTTTTGTTTTGGTTTGTGTGTTGCTGTTTTGAGAAGAGAGTTGGAGCATATCTAGTAGCAACGCCGAGCCAATGGACCACCCTCCTTTGAGATTGATGATTCTTAGGGATAAAATCCTAAATTTGAAACAATTGGAGGGTGAGGCCATTTATGAGTTATGGCCGAGATTCAAGGCCCTATTGCAGCAGTGCCCAACTCATGGAAATACAGATAAGATGCTTGTGGAATGCTTCTACCGTGATCTTGGCCCCGAAAATAGAATAATGGCTGACCAAATCTCTCCAGGTGGTCTCATCCAACTAATTTATGGTAAAGCAGCCCAACTACCTTGATCACATGGCCAATACAAACAAGGAGAAAGAAAAAGACCAAGAATTGGCCACATTGTTGACTCAATTGGTTGTCTTGGCCAAGAAAGTCATGGATTTGGAGGTAGTGTCGAAAAAGAAGGACTTGTACATTCCCCCTCACAAGCGTCGAAAGAT
Source organism: Solanum megistacrolobum (assembly GCA_029582645.1). NCBI lineage: Eukaryota > Viridiplantae > Streptophyta > Magnoliopsida > Solanales > Solanaceae > Solanum > Solanum megistacrolobum. Next base: position 3,195 of record JAJOON010021094.1, on the reverse strand, counting down.
GAAGAAGCAAGAGGGGGGGCATATTGAAGAGGTCCTCTTACTCATTCTACACAAAGTCGAAGAGTACGACAGAGTGTTGGAGGAGATAAGAGAGAATGTCTTGATGCTAAATTAGAGGAAAACCTCTCATTCCATGTTCATTCAGCTACTAGAGTCCTAAATGGACCAAGTGTTGTCTTGTCTCTACCCAGATCCAAAAGAGGGGTTACCTTGTAAAATGAGGCAAACTCTATTAATGGAACTTAAGTGGGGACTTGCGTCGTGCCACGACGTTAACTAAGGCACTTTTTGGGAGGCAACCCAAGATTTGATCACTATATTTTTGTTTTAGAAATAATGGTGTGTTGATTGTGCAGGTTAAAGTGTGGAATGTGTTTGAAAATTGCAAGTTAGCGAGCTAAAAGTCGAGTTAGTGACTCACTGGACAGGTCGATGAGCCCTACTTGGACTGCCGTTGGACTCAAGACATTTTGAAATTGGAGTTTGTAAAACTCGTCGAGCCCAGGAGCAACTTGGTGAATCGCCAACCAGTTCGGCGATCATGACCTAGTCCACCGTTTGGACCCCCACATTAACTGGAGGTCCTGTAAAACTCGGTGAGGTAAATTCCCACTTGGCGTGTCGCCAAGCAAAACTTATGTCACTTAATGGGCGAGAACTAGGCGGTTTTTAAAGGCCAAAGGTTTAAACATTCAATCTCTTTCACTTTCCCTCAGTTTCAAAATTCCCAAACTCACACTCCCATTATAGTATTCTATATTTTTGTGTTTTTCCATATTTTAGTCATCATGTTTGTGTTCGGAGTTGGATTCCTTTTCCGCCTAGCATTTCAAAGTATTTATTCGGCATCCAAGGTTGTTTTTCCTAAGCCTGATTTTTTTTTTAGTGATTTTAACTCTCATGCAATGATTCTTATCTTACTGATGTGTGCTGGGACTCCCTGGTCGTAATTGTATATGTCTGTTCTTGTTTAGATTTGAATATCGTGCCTTTTAATTCCTTTAATGATTAATTCCTGAGATTTAGTGCCATAAAATTGATTAAAAATTATGGGGTTGTACTTCCACGTTGTTGGGTCTAGTCGGGTGAAGTCTAAGTAACCCAAATGACGTAATTTACCCAATTATGGAGCGGTTGACGTCATCCCTAAGGGAAAAGTCGTCAAATGGCCAAATTTGGAAAAACCGGGAGAAGTCTGAGTATCCCGGGAGCATGGGTGTATTGGGTCTTAGTTTAATTAGAGAAGTGCATGTTTTGATTTTGTTTTCGGGGGCTGTGGGGTTGAATTTGGAAAGATGGGTTGAAAGTAGGCACGTTGGGTCATTTGACGAGCTGGGTTGAGCTCGCCTAATCACACGGCGGTTCGCTGATTTATCGCCTTTAATTTCTTTCTTAGTCTTGATTAAGGTTCTGTAACTTTCGGTGAGAAGCGTGAGTTCGCCGAGTGCACTCAGCGACTATCTGAAGATCTTCCTTGTTCGCCTTTGTCTAGGCCCCTAATCCCTAAAAACACTGTAACATTCGACGGGCCGGTCTTTGCTCACCGAATGCTATCGGCAATTCGCCGAAAGGCCCTTCCTATCGCTGACATGCCATTTATCTAAGAAATTTTTGAGCCAGTCCTTTCGGCAAGCCCAATCTGGCTAGCCAATGTGATTCGTCGACTCGACTAAGGGTTCGGCGAGTCTGTCAGCAACTAATTTTCTGTACTTTTGCTTGAATTGTTTCTAACTTTATTTGATGTGTTTGTAGACATGGCTAGACAAAACGTTGTTGGTAGGGACATGCCGCCCCACAAAAGGGCAAAAGGGATAAAAATCAATGAGCATGGAGCTGCATCCAAGGCCAAGGCCACCAAACTTCCCACAACTGGTGGGAAAGGAAAGGGTAAATGGAAGGAACCTGTGTCACTGGAGGCCAGCTCTGACAATGACGGTATCTATGTCACTCACCTCACCACTTCTGAGAGTGAGGGTGAGCACCAAGAGATTAGGCTGCAATTTTTGAGCATGAGGAGGATGAGTCACTAGTAGCGTAGAGAGCAAAGCTGCACTCCAAGAGGATGAATGATCCGTCTAGGATCAATACTCCCTAGGCCACCACTACTACTCCTCCTGCTCTAGCACAAGCCGCGGTCCTAGCACCACCGGTACAGGGTCCTCTGCCCCAATCGATGAAGAGACTGAAGAGTAAGGGTTTGCGGACAATCATAGAAGAGAAGATGATGTCCACTGATGGTGTTATTGACAGGTACCCAGAGATTATGAGCTGCCTGAGGTCACATAAATTCTAGTTCTACAACAAGCAACGTGGCCTGTACATTCCATGCTGGGTCAGAGAGTTCTATAGTACTTACAGTGCCTTGATGGAAAGAAGCCGCTAGCCAAATTCAAGATGATTGACTATGTGGTTGTTAGATGTTGGAAGGTGAAATGTGATAGTGACGCTATAAATGCAGTCCTGGAATGTTATGTGAGAATTGAAGATGACTGTCAATACAAGATCAGAACAACATTATAAGAAGACATGAAGAAGTGGTTGGCTCTGTTGATATCAGATGGTACTCCCAAGTGGCTAAAGGTTGGAGCAGCTATTGAAGAAAAAACCTCAATGTGGCAGCAAGGTGTTGGTTTGGCTGCATCAGCAGTAGAATTATGCCCTCCCAAAACGAGTCTATTGATACGCTGAAATTACACCTCCTTTCAGAAGCATAAGCGATCGTTATCAAGTAAAGAACCCAACTTGTAGGTTGGGATCGATCCCACGAGGAAAATGGTTTAGACTTTACTTTTAACCGACAATTAAATTCGATTAGTCAAATTATTTCCAGAAACAGGTAATAAAAAGGGGGGTTGTGCTTGTGTGAAACAAATAGTAAGACTTAATATTGTAATCAATAATTAAATTCAACTTTGGTTGTTATCAAGACAAGAGAAATAACTAGGGTACACGTGTTCCCCATAATCTCATAACGCAGTAATCCTAGTAATAACAATCCTTTTGTAGTGTATTACATGCAAAGTGATAAGTTAGGTATCTCTAAATCCTTGGTCCGGCATCTAGAGAATTTCACCCCGCACCTTGGTCCGGCTACGTGTGTATAATTTACTAAACCTTACCTTTACCTCATATTAGACATCATAATCGATGTTTGGCTTAGTTATTACTTCGCACCAATCGACACTAGCCTATTAG
>JAJOON010021093.1:0-31504 GCA_029582645.1 Solanum megistacrolobum | reverse complement strand
CTTATATGATGTTATGAAGTATGTTGGTCTTGTGTCTAATGTTAAATGAAGATGTTATGACTTGTTGAATATGATGTACCTAGTCTATGGTGGCTTCCTTGGAACACTTGGTGTGAGTAGTATTATGGGATGCTACTTGCACATTGCACTAGTGTGACTTGGGGGTTGTCTTACGTGATAGTTCCTATGTAAAGACTATGTCTTATGGTGTGCTTATGACTCTATGAATATATGTGGTTGGATCGATGAAGGCTATATGTAGGTTCACCTTTGGTAACCTTAAGGCTACATTGCACCAAGTATTCCCTAAGGGTTGCTTGAGGAAAGGAGTTAAGATAAAGAGGAAGGTAATGTATTGTATGCATTGAATGTGCCTAAAATGTTATAAGTGGCTCTATGTGCTATTATGAATAGTTTCCATGTGTCTGATGATGTATGTGGTTTATATTGTGCCTAATGTACTAAATGTTCTTGAAGTTTCTCTAAAAAGACATGATGCATAGTTTCCAACTAAATGTCCTTTTAAGAGCATGTTTTGCATGGTTATCATACTTAGTGCATTCTTGTACTAACACCATTCTTCTTCATCTTTTACACCAAGTGTAGGTAGTGGTGGCTAAAGGGCCTTTGCTAGAAGTGATGAGCTTGGCTTACTATTCCCAAGTTCGGCTATGTCCTTAAAGATTCAAGGACCTATATGTTAAAGAGTTTCCTTAAGTTCTATGTACTAGATAGTAGTTTCCTTAAATGAGGTGACTTTTAAGTCTTATGCTATATTATAGAAAAGTTTTAAATTTTCTTCTATTTTTCTATGATACATGCTATGAAGAATGCTAAAGGCTTGTATAAGACTTTCGAGAGGTCGAATACGCCGGTAACGACTAGGGGGTGCTCTCGGGTCGTTACTGTGTGGTTCTCCTTTCTACTTGGAGCCCGGACCCTTTCTTGTGTGACACTCCATCACATTGTCAATATCCACTTGGAACCAAGCATACACCCCAAGATTTACTTGTAATGCCTTTCTTAAGATGCATTTCTCATGAAAGGATGTCCTTGACAATAAATCTATGTTCAAGTGATTCTATCAGATTATATATTCAAGCAATCATAAGGTAGGTTAGGTGAGTATAGGCCGTTCACCACAATTCTACCTATTAGACTTGTATTCTCTTTTAGACTTTACTCTCAAAGCCTTAGCATTAATATTAGCTTCACTCTAAAGCCCTAACTCTTATGATCACAAGCCTTACTCTCAAGGTTTATTTTTTAACCTCTTTTTATACCTAGATTTCAAGGTATTTTGATCACATCATTCCTTACAAGGTGATTCTAGTCACAATTAATCATAAAGGTTCAAATTCAACTTTACATAGTCTTGTTCAATTCATGATTATATGATCCTACATTTGATCAATTACTACACATGACATTGATTTAGGAAGATTACCTATGAACCTTCAACTTCACCTCTAATGGCATAAACCCACACAATATGAAATTCATCAAGTAAACTAGGGTTAACGATAAAATTCCCATAAAATTATCAAAATATCATAGTTCAATTCTAATGCAATCATAATTAGGTATTATCCACTAGATTGGAATCATACCGAAACAATACCCCAATGTAGGCATAACCCTAGCTAGAATTGGGTTTTTGACTTCACAATTGGGGGAAACTAAGGGGGGCCTATGGGTGAAAGAACCCACAGATGATTAAGCTAACAGACCTTAATTCAAAGCCTTAATCAAGCTTGAAAATATGGGGGAAATTCGACCTAGGTTGATGCCCCAACTTCCTTTATTCTTCTTCTTCTTCTTCACTTCTAGAGAGAAGATTTTTGGACAGTATTTTGGGGTTCCTTGATGAATGAGTTAATGACTTAGTTTAGGGGTCTATTAGGCTTATATAGAAGGTTAAATAACTAACTAACCAACCTCACTTAACCCCTAATTAAGAACTGAAACTCAAAAATCTACATGACCTACGACCTCACCACCCACAGATCATGGGTGGACCTACTGGGCGTGACCCACCTCCGTAGGTAAGGTCTGCAGCTCAGAACTTGCAGGCCATCTCACGACTTGACCCACGACCCCAACCCACAGGGCGTGGGTCTACTCACGGCCAGTAGGTTGCAAACATGAGATGCTGAAATTGGACATCTTTTGGGCTGTCCTAAAGGTCCTCCTAAAGGACCCCTTGGGTGGTCCTTGGGGTTGTACCTTGACTTATAGCCCCTAAAACCTCTATTCTAAGTACATGATTCATTTATACGAGTTTTAATCCTCATACAACAGTCTGAAACTCTTACGAAAAGCTCTAGAACTCTCTAGTTCAACTTACTAATTTCCGGGGCGTTACATTATCTCCCCCTTGGGATCATTCGACCTCGAATGATGATTCTAAACACATCTTAAAGTTACAACTCTAAACTATCAGCCCATTATGCATGCACTACATCTAAATGCACACAACTAAGCAAGAAAACTTCAAATCCAAGCTAAATACATTCAATGCAACACAAGGGAGTAGGAACTACTTCTACAAACCCAAAATGCATGAAAATATATATCCTTAGTTTCAAGGAGGAACTACCATCTTCTAACTAAAACATGCTCAATGCACCCTCATGGAGCCTAAATGCATTTTACTCTCAAAAAACACATTTATTCAAGGAGGAATCTTTCAACTCCAAAACTAAGGCATGCTCATTATTCATCTCATGAAGTCTATATGCAATCTACTCAATGCACTACCACATGAGGAAAACAATGCATATACGTCGTTTCTATCAAGACCTAAGAATTTTCATGAAAATGGACCACATAAGAAGATCATGTAAACATTCAAAACACACATGCCTTCTTATATAAAAGCAAATCAAGAGGAACTTATCATCTTAAGCTAGAATAGGAATAGAAGGGAAAGGATGAGGACATTGGGACATGTCATTGTCCATTGGCCTCCCAAGTAGTACCTTCAACTAAAACCCTCACTAAAGGACGCTCCATACTACTTCATGGAACAACTTCCTTGTTATTCTATTTCATAACTTGCCGGTCTAAGATCCCTACCGGTACCTCTAAATTAGAGAGGTTCTGTTTATGCACTCTAGCTCACAAACAACTTTACTAACACCACTCAAGATCTCATATGAGCCTACAAAATCGAGACTAAACTTCTCGTACTCTCTACACCTTTCAAGGTGAAAATTTCAAGCAAACCTAATTCATGAAAATCAAGAATTTTACAGCCCTTGAAACTAGTAAGTTGAACTAGAGAGATTTAGAGCTTGATGAGAGGGTTTATGTCGTAAAATGATTTCCGTACTTAGACAACGGGTTTAAGGATTAGGGCATCAAGGTACAACCCCCAAAGACCACCAAAGGGGTCCTTGACGAGGACCCTCAAAACACCCCCAAATCTGTAAAAATTGGCAGCGCCTACGGCCAGTAGGTGGACCCACGCCCTATAGGTGCGGGTCATGGGTCAAGGTCTGCAAAAGGCCTGCAAGATGAGCATCTGACCAGCACCTATGGAGGTGCAGTATGCCCCGTAGGCCTACCCACGGTTTATGGGTGGTGAGGTCGTAGGTCATGCAGATTTTTGAGTTTTAGTTTTAAAGTGGGGTTTTAGGAATTAAGTTAGTAATTATTTAGGGGTTAAGGGAGGTCGGTTAGTTAGTTATTTAACTTCCTATATAAGACCAATAGACCTCTAAACTAAATCATTTAAATCATTCATCTAAGCCCCCAAAATCCTCTCCAAAAATTCTCTCTAGAAGTGAAGAAGAGAAGAGAAGAGGGCAGATTTCCTCCATTGATGAGAGCTTGATTAGGGATTTGAATTAAGGTATGTTTAGATTATTCATCTATGGGTTCTTCCACCCATATAGCCCCCTTAGTTTTCCCCTAATTGTGAAGTCAAAAACCCAATTCCAGCTAGAGTTGTTCTTACATTGTAGGTAGGGTTTGGGTATGATTCCAATCTAGTGGATAATACCTATTTATGATTGAATTAGCATTGAATTATTATATTATAATGATTTCATGTGATTTTTATGGTAAAACCTAATCTAAATTGATGAATGTGATATTTGTGGCTTTATGCCATTAGAGGCAATGTTGAAGGTTCAAAGTTGATCTTCCTAAATTAATGTCATAGGTAGTAATTGTTCAAAGTTAGGAACATATAATGATGAATTCAACTAGACTTTATTTAATATGAAGGATCATGACTTGTAAAGATGAAACTGAACCTATATGATCAATTATGACTAGAATCACCAACTAATGAATAATGTGATTGAAATACGTTGAAATCTAGGTATAAAGATGCTTGTAAGAAGTAAAGCTTGAGAATAGGGCTTGTAGCCATCAATGTTAGGGCTAAGGGGGTAAAGCCAATATTATATGATGTTTTTGAGTATTTCTTTGCTCTTACACAATTAGGCATGAATATGCTTGGAGATCCAAGGTTCTCTCACATAGAAAGATTCTATGTTGGCTTAATAATCTAAAATGAATCAAAGCATGTTAGATTAGAATAGCTTGAAGTTGTGATTTATGATCCCTTCATGTATAGCTTGGCATGCTAAAACAAGACCATTTCATGGTAGCTTGACTAGAAGTAGTCATGGTAGCCTAGGATTGAGGATTTACACTCTCATATGGATAGCTTGAACTAGCATTGTAAAATGCATTTCATGGTAGCTTGAATTTGTTAGGCCAAGACCATTTCATTGTAGCTTTAAGATTGAGGTCATATATTCTCCTAATGGTAGCTTGGGATTTGAGAATCGTACTCTCCTAAGGATATGCTTAGTGTGAAGGGTAGTATGGGATGCCTTTCATGCATTGCACAAGTGTGAATTGAGGTTACGTAGAAGTATGGTACCCTTATAGTAGAAAGGCTTAAGACTTAGCCATGCATATAGACTATGATTAAGATGACCAAAAAGGGATACTTGGTTTCGGTGGTATTATGGGATGCTATTCATTCTTTGCACATGTATGCTTTTTAGGTTACTTGAGAATAGTGCTATTATGGTATAGATAACTAAGAGTCAATTATGCTTATATGATTATGACTTATATCCTATGCTCATTAACTATGTCTTATGTTGACTTATGATTTTATGATGTTTATGTTGGAGATTATGCTACGACTATGCTATTATCTCTTGTGCTTATGTCTTACATTGACTAACCATTTTGAGATGCTCTTATGTTGTTCTGCTAGATTTCATACTTGCTACATTTTATACTAATGCATACTTTTGCTACATTCTAACAAAATGTAGGGTTTGGAGATTTGAGTGCTGTTTTGGAGGCTAGGTTTCTAAGATGCAAGAATAGTTGACAATTTGGTGAGTCCTCATAGCTTCGAGGACAAACCCATTATTTCTTTTATGTCATTTCCTTATGTTATAGACTTTTATTTGGGCTGCGTCCCAAGACCTTTTGTCATGAGTTTAATAGAGAGTTTGAGAGAAAGGTGTAGTAAAGACTTCCGCTAGCTATTATGAAAAATGACTTCGATTGTAAAAGTTTTAAATTTTCCAGTATTTTATTTCTATTACCTATGTTATGATGCTAACGGCTTGTATGATACCCCTTCGAGGTTAAGTATGCCATGTTACGTCTAAGGGGTACACCTGGGTCGTGACAAACTTAGTATCAGAGTCAGGTTTAGAATGGTTCTAGGATTGTCTCAAACCACGTCTAGTAAAGTCTTGGTCATAAATGTGAAGCGCGCCATATTTATAAATAGGAGGCTATTGGATTATTAAGAAATCTAACTTCTTCATTCTCTAAGTCGTGCCATAGAGTTTGGCTTTAGTAGGCCCTTCTTCTAATCTGTGACCATTGTTTTTCAGGGTATGGTTAATACAAGGGCAAATTCTAGGAGAGACGTGGAAGGCAATGTGGATCAAGAGGGTCCTCCCCAAGTTCCACATCAAGCCCCTCCTCAAGTTCCAAATGCCACTCTTGCGGAGTTTAGGGATTCTATGCAATTGTTTTCTCAAGCCTTGACGGCGCAAGACAATTGTAACGACCCGTAAAATGAATAGGTGAAACTAGAGCCTAACTAGTGTGTGTTTGAGCAGTTGTAAGGTTTCATGTTGCAAAATGATGTGCCGGCCTATGGTTGAGGGGTTTAGGGGCTAAGGGTCAAGGTAAGACCCCCCAAAGACCAAGAAAGGGTCCTTGAGGGGGACCTAAAGCCTAAACCCCAAGACCATAAGGAAACAAAAAATCTTCCCAAATGTGATGACCAACTGATGGGGACCTACGCCCCGTTGGTCCATCCACGCCCCTTGGATGGCCTCCGTAGGTCAAGGCCCCAATGTTCAAGTTGTAGACTCAAACAATGACCCCACAGTACAAGACATGTGTCATGACCTAGGGTTACCCCCTAGAAGTAACATGGCATTCTTGACTCCGAAGGGGCCTCATACAAGCCCTTAGGATAATCATAACATAAAGACATAGAATAATGCAGAAAAATTAAAACCTTTCTTTACAATCGAAGTCTTTCATAAAACGAGAGAGAGTCTATAACACTATGTCTCAAACCATCTATCATACTTGGATTACAACTCTTGAATACAATCTTAGGGACACAACCCTTACAAACATCTAAAACATAAAAGAAAGACATAAGCGACATATGGCCAATCCCTCGAATACAATATAGACTCACCAATCTTCTTCCTCTTGATATACTATCAACGTAGCCATGAGGATGGAATCCAACATCTCCAAAGCCTACACTTGTAGAAAATGTAGAAAGATAGGGTTAGCACAAAAAGTACTAAGTATGGAAGCCATGCATAAAAATAATAAAAACATGCATAAAAGGGACATCTCATTTGAAGCCACATTATATGCCATTTTGAACATTATCTTTGAAATAGTTGGAGAATGCAACTCATAAAGCCACTTACATACAAATCATCATAGAATAAGAGATATCATCACATTACAAACATAGTCTCCAACACAACCATAATAAATATCCCAATCTTCACAAGACATAGTTCATACACACAGTCACATACCAAGATCATCTAATCATAATAGAACTACCACCTAAGCAACCCTAAGCTATACTTGTGCAATGCATAAATAGGATCCCACAATCCTATCTACCCTAAGTACCACTCTTAGGCCACCAACAACATACATATCTTACCTTGCCTTTTTTTTGGTAAGATATCTTACCTTGCCTTATTCATAACCAACATACATAAGTAAGGGGTCATACATGGTCATAACTTATAACAAGTGAATTCACCCTTAACATGTCACGCCTGAAATCCCAAGAAGACGAACATGCACCCGATGCCCTCAAGGCCCGAGAGAACCAACATACCTGCGCTTACTATTCTTATAAAAATGACACTCTTGTGACAAGTTCACATAAATGCAACGATACGAACCAATATAAGTAGATCCAATACATATATACAAGACTTGGTCGTTGACGCCACAACTTGTTAAGACGCAACTGAACCATATACATAAGTCTACAAAGCCTCTAAAAGATAGAAAACCTTAGAGTAGGTTGGGACAGACCCCACCTTACTATTAACTACAATACAATACCAAAATGAATCTACCAAGGACTCAGTAAAGCTCCAAATTAATCTGGGGCTCATCAAAAGTAGCTGAGTGTCGTGTGCTCTTACTGAGGAGGTCTACTAGCTGAAGTACCTGTGCCTACAGCATGAAATTCAGCGTCCCCCACGAGGGACGTCAGTAAGAGAAAATGTACTGAATATGTAAGGTAATAACATATATAAAATAAAAGTTCAAATGAAACCAAGTATCAATATATGTGTGCATAAATCAGAACAGAAGACCACCTTTGTTAACTCTTATGGGATCATGTACGTTACATTCTTGTATTTACCTCTCTGTGTGTTATGATATTTATAAGGCATGTGATATGAATGACCAGATGATCAGTCGTAGAAAAAGATGAACCATGCTTGGCATTTTAATCCCTGCGATGCGGTCCTCATAATTTCACAATTTGGGATCGGCCCATGCTAGACTTTCGCCCTTGAGTTGCCACCTTTCTATACCAATTGAGATTGGCCCATGCTAGGCTTTCGCCCCTGAGATGCCACCCTTGATTATACAGATTGCATTACTTAGATTCTTTAATCTTTGAGATTGTTGTTTTGGTGGTCATAATCATTTTTGAGATTTGGATATGGACCAATAGTAGCGGACATGAAAATAATAACTTTAAGGCAGTAACAATGGCATAAGGAGTTGTGTAACCTCAATGCATTACTGGTGAGCTTAAATGACACAATTGTCTTCAACTGACTAAGAGGAGGATTCCCTAAACTTGCTTTTGCAAATACCATTTCTATATCAGCACCTAAGAGGATAATTATACAAGTATAGACTACTAAACATATAATGAAGTAATTCTATACACTAAGGAGAGGGGGAAATATTGTTAGGTATTTGGAGATCGCACGCTGCCACTATGTTTCCTTTAATAGGAATAGAACTTAGGATATTCACTTATTGATATTGATTGCAAGTATCAGATTTCATGGTGAAGAATATTGAATCGAATAGCCTTACATACCCTATCCCTCTGACCATTACATCTAGCATGATTCAGCCTCCCCTTTTAGGTTTTAATCTACAATAAGTCATGATAAACTAAATTTAGCAGCTATCACACCGTGAGCCTCATAAAACAGTTGCTAACTTGACGGAGAATAAGCCCATACAGCCCTCAAAATAATGTGTATCACCACACCATCCTTCTCTGCCCAATACATACTTTATATATCCTTTTCCAAGATTACCTAAGCCGCACCAACAACAATACACATAAAACAGCCTCAAATATTCTTTATCATACAACCAATTATTGAACTCACCACCCCCTTGAATTCTTTATGATAGCACACCCATAATTCCTCACTCATACGTAAGGAGGACAAAAAAAAGGAGCAGTCACCTTACCTTAATTTATGCAACTTTACCTTCTAACTTGGAATCTTCAAGAATTTCAACTTCCCTTCACACTTAAACCAAAGAAGAAGAGAAAAGTATCTTAATAACCAAGGAAGTGAGCAGTAGCTTCTGGAAATATTATGCCTTTATACTTATACTTGAGCATGAATAACATGTTTTCCTAATCATCCATGGGAGAATTAATCTAAATCCATAAGTATTTTCACTTACATTGTCTTGTAGAGATGAGGGTTTCTTCAAGAACCCTAGAAGAACTTTAAGGCTACTGTTTTAATCCTTAAGAGAAAAGAGAGAGAGAGAGCTGGATTTAATCCTCAATATTGTGTGTTAAAATGAGTGAGAATAGCAGCCAATATATCTTATATTGAGCTTTCTTCACCTTTAAAAATTTACTCTAGAAAGCTTCATTTTTAGCCACCAATTGGTTAATTAGGCGATGCACCTACTTATGTTCATCAAGCAGCTCAAAAGGTCAAACTAGGTGATGCACCTACTTGGTCCGTTGGACTGGTCAATAAGTCAAAGTAGGTGATGCACCTACTTGCCACCTGCTAGCTTAGTTAAGTCAAGCAAGCAGCTCACTTATTTTATTCCATTTTCTAAATATTAATCCCTTTTACTTTAACTTAGCACTTAGCTTTCAACTTTATGCTCAATTACCACCTTACAGTCTGTTTAAATTCTCCCGTTGGAGTTAACTTGTAGTACACATGCTGAAACGTGCAAGGCATCACATCACCTTCCGAGCTAGTTTAAACCAACACTAATCATATAAGAATCATGGTCCCTCACCTATACTATAAGGCTATGTCAAGTATCACAAGAATATAACAAGAATATGCGTAATACGGGCTATTACATCCTTCCCCCCTTAAAATATTCATCCTCGAATCTTAGCATGGTTATCCAGCCCAAACAGGTTCAAACCTAAGTTAGTACTACTAATAATTGCATAATACATATAGACTTATACTTACTTGTCAATGGCTCAACTACACATCTTCTTCCGTCTCATCGATCTGAAAGAGATGAAGGTACTTCAATTCATTGCTTTTTCCGCTTCCATGTAACCTATTCTACTTGTTGGTTCCTCTATAATAATTTTACAGAAGCTACTTCTTTATTTCATAACCTCCTAACTTGTCGATCCAGTATATCAATGGGTACTTCTTCATAAGTGAGATCTCTCGTAACCGGTACATCTTCAGTAGGAGTAATACAAGATGGGTCACCTACGCATTTTTGAAGCATTGAGACATGAAACATCGGATGAACGGTTGAAAGCTCTTGAGGTAACTCTAACTCATGCGCAACTTGGCCAATTCTTCGGATAACCTTAAATGGCCCTATATAGCATGGACTCGCCTTTCCCTTTTTACCAAACCTTATTACCCCTTTCATTCGTGACACCGTCAAGAACACCCAATCCCCTATAGAAAATTCTAGTCCTCTCCTTCCAACATCCGCATATGATTTATGTCAACTTTGAGCTGTTTCTAGCTGTTGTTGTATCACTTTGACTTTTCCCATAACTTGATGAACATGATCTAGCCCAAATAAGGCAGTTTCACCCGTTTCGAACCAGCCAATTTGGGATCTACAATTTCTACCATATAAAGCTTCATAAGGTGCAATTTTAATACTTGAATGGTAGCCATTGTTATATGCAAACTCGATCAATGGAAAATGATCATCCCAACTACCTTTGAAGTCCAATATACAAGCTCGCAACATATCCTCAAGTGTTTGAATTGTACGCTTTGCCTGACCATCCATTTGGGGGTGAAAGGTTATACTTAAATTTACCTGTGTGCCCAAACTCTTTTGAAATGACATCCAAAAATTTGCAGTGAATTGAGCTCCCCTATCAGATATAATAGAGATTGGCACTCCATGTAGACGAACTATCTCTTTAATATACAACCTCGCATATTCCTTCAACTGTATAAGTAGTCTTGACCGGTAAGAAGTGCGCTGATTTGGTCAGTCTATCAACAATTACCCATATAGAATCAAACTTCAGAAATGAACGAGGCAAACCAGCAATAAAATCCATATTGATTATGTCCCACTTCCATATTGGAAGTTCTATACACTGCATATAACCTCCGGGCTTTTGGTGCTCTACTTTTACTTGTGGACAATTTGGACATTGAGCCAAGAATTTCGTAATGTTCTTCTTCATGTGCCCCCACCAATACATTTCTTTAAAGTCATGATACATTTTAGTTGACCCCGGATGGACCGAATATCTCGAATGATGTGCTTCCATCATAATCTTGTTTCTTAATTCATCTATATTAGGTACACACAATCTATTTTGACATCGAAGTACTCCCTCTTGCGTAAGCTCAAATGCCTTTGCCATACCCGGTTGTACATTCTCCTTAAGCTTTAATAGAATAGGATTAGTGTACTGCTTCTCTTTCACTTTCACTACTAATGAGGATTCTGCCGCATTTTGCACAATAACCCCTTCGTCTGGAGATTAAAGAAGGCGAACCCCCAAGCTAGCTAGTTGACATAGATCCTTAGTTATTCCTTGTCTTTCCATAGACTGCCCATAAGTACTTGCCATTATTTTACGACTTAACGCATCAGCTGCTACATTTGCTTTCCCGGGATGATACAATATATCAATGTCATAATCTTTTAATAGCTCCAGCCATCTTCGCTGCCTCAACTTTAGGTCCTTTTGCTTAAAGATATATTGCAAAATCTTGTGACCAATGTATATGTCAACATGAACTCCATACAAGTAGTGGCGCCATATCTTCAAGCAAATACAACTGTTGGTAGCTCGAGAATATGAGTTAGATAATTTTTCTCATGTGGCTGCAACAGCCTTGAGCCATAAGTTATTACTTTACCATGCTGTATCAATACACATCCTAGGACCACTCCCGAAGCATCACAATACACTGCATACCATTCTGTTCCTTCTGGAAGTACCAATACAGGTGTAGAAGTTAATTTATTCATCATCTCTTGGAATCTTCTTTCACATTCATCACTCCACTGAAACGTGGTTTCTTTGTGTGTTAGCTTTGTTAAGGGTGCATCAATGGAAGAGAATCCTTCAACGAACCTTCTATTTAACCTACCAATCTAAGGAAACTACGGATCTCCGTAGGGGTTGTAGATCTTAGCCAGTTTTTGACGGCCTCTATCTTCTAGTTATCAACCCTTATTCCTACATCGGATACAATATGACCTAGGAATGCTATAGCTTTCAACCAAAACTCACATTTAGAGAACTTCGCATACAATTTATGATCACGAAGAATTTGTAAAACCTGCCGAAAGTGACTAGTATGGACATCTTCTGATCTTGAAAACCCCAAAATGTCATCTATGAATACTATGACTAACACATCTAGAAATGGCTTTATTACCCTATTCAGTAAATCCATAAAAGCTGCTGGTGCATTTGTTAGCCCGAATGACATGACTAAAAATTCGAAATGACCATACCGTGTCCGGAAAGCTGTCTTGGGAATATCTTTGTCTTTGACCCTTACTTGGTGATACCCCGACCTCAAGTCGATCTTTCGAAAGCACTTAGCACCTTGTAACTGATCAAACAAATCATCAACTCTATTTAACCTACCAATAAGGACCTTGTAGTTTCCTTAGATTGGGAAGAAGATATTTGTTTTTAATCGTTACCTTATTCAACTGCCGGTAGTCGGTAGACATTCTTAACGAGCCATCTTTCTTGCGTACAAATAAAATTGGTGCTCCCCATAGGGACATACGAGGCCTTATGAATCCTTTCAGTACTACAAAACTAAATTTTAGCAACAATTATTTTGCGGCAATGAGCTAATTGCCACTAATGTATTCATGTGAGGCATAATATCAATGGCTAATGTATAATTGCCAGTAATAAGTATATTTTTAGTAGCAATTCCAAAAAAAAGCCGTAGAAAACCTTTTTTTTTTTCTAAAAATAAAACTCCCGCTTTCTTTAATAAATTTTGTTTCCCGCCTTTCTCCAAATTCTGTGGAAAAAAGAACTCCTATTAAAATAAATAAAACATTACTAAAAAAACCCTCATAGGTATTCTAATAAGGAAAATACTATTCCTAAAAAGATTTCCCACACACAGAGGATTCTAAATCCTTAATCACTCAGAATTGCGACGTTCATTAACACATATTCACTCAAAACAACGACCTTCCAGCAACCTATATTTAGTCGCAGCAGCAACGTCCAACTCCCATTATTCACCCGCAACAGATACGTCCAGGAACAAAAAAGTTTTCAGGTCTGTAGGTCACTCCTCTCCTCTCCTCTGTTTCTATATGCTCTATTACCCTTGTTAATTTGTACATCTTCGTTGAGAATTTATCCTTGTAATTTATTTTCTATCATGTTCAATAATCATTATTTACGCATTAACTGGGAATAAATAGAAAATATACTTGATGAACTCATCAATATTTAATTATTAATTGTGATTTCCAAGTGATTTGAGATTTATAAAACTAATATTTTTGTGTTTGTGATCTCTGGCTGCTCTTATTTTGATTGCAATTGATTAAATTGATTCATCTGTTAATATACATTAAGGCGTGTGGCTGTTATATTAAGGCATATACTTGTTAGTATATTCAGGAGAGTGGCTTGTAGTTCGTTTGTAACCTATGATCATTCAAAAGTTCTATTCTGAATTTGAGAACTAGATCAAAAAAACAATTGTTTCGTTTTACTATGACTTAAGATCTAATTTTTTTAAAATTACAAGTTTAGCGATTATATAGATCCCTGTTTTTTAGATTCATGTTAGTACAACAATTTATAATTCGACTCCATGAGCTCTATGTTGTTGAGACGTTTTGGTATGTTTTCTGCTAGATTTAGCTTTGTCCTTGAATCATCTATTGAATACTCTTGTCATTTATTTAACTTTTTGTTTTAGATGTTATTAGAACATGTGTTTGTTGGCTTCACTATTAACTTGCATAACAATCTTTATTAGCTTCACTGATCTATATGTAAATGGTGGTATATGGAGTGAGCGTAGAAGTGTTGAAGATATATCCACCCTACTATGTACCCATCAATAAACTATGAATCTGTAGTCTAAGTGGCTTAGAATAGATATGTTTCTTTTAATTGGTTATGTAAATGTTACAATCTATTGGAGATACATGTTATGGCTTCCTCCTTTTAGCCCTACGAAAGAGTACCTTTTTAGGCAGGTTTGGGATTTAGATTGTAAAACCAATTCAAATGTACTGGTTAGATATCCTGCATATCAGTTATTTTTTTTTTGGTAATTAAATGTATATTCATTAATCACCAAATGGTATTTACAGAAAATAAAAAACCACATCACAGTTTGTTAACCAGAAGAACAAAACTCAAAGGAGATACAACTTCATAAAAAGAGAAGTTGTTGCAGCCTAGAACTAATGGACTTAGGAGCCCTCATACTAGACATATAAGCTAGGTCTTTAGCAATCTGTTCAAGATTTATACTTTTGCCTTCAAAAAATTTGTGATTCCTTTCGATCCACACTGCATGGCTACACTCTGCATACATCAGTCTCAATAGCTGGGCATTGAGTGTGTTGCCTCTAGTTTTCTCTATGATCCACTTTAAGTGTGTGTCCCAAGCATCTGAGGTACAGTCTGGCCATTTGGTCAATGCCATCAACTTTCTCCAAAGAGCTCTTGTAAACTCAGAGTAGACAAACAAGTGATCTCTAGTTTCAAGACCATTTTGAGACAACTATATCAGTTGTTGATGGAAATGTTTGTAACATAAAACTTGGAGTAGCTTCGTTGTTGGGCAATGTTGGCTGAAGTTTTAACTTGTATTGGAAAGTATTGTTGTCTGGTTATCTTTTATTTAGTTTCCTTAGCTGCTCAAGTGACCTTATCCTTCGTATATTGAGCTGCTCTGCTCATCCTATCCTTGGTTGTATTGGCTGCTCCAGTTATCTTATCGTGCGCTATTCCTTTAGCTGACTAAGCCATCTCGAAATTGTATTTTTTTGTTGCTTGGGTCTTGTCTTTTATTTAGTCCATTGGTTGACTAACGTTCCCTTATACTCAAAATGTCACATAAATAAAGATGATAGATTATCACATAGTTTATGCTAGAAAGAGTAGTATGAAAACTAGATTATCAATGGATGCTTTTTAGTTGTAAGTTTTCTGATTTGTCACACTACTTGCAATATTTTTATACTTTGGATTTCATCTATTGACATATTTCTTTTTTATTTCAGGTTATACAATCTGAAGTTCGCAAATTTCATATGTGGTGTTTTCGAAGATATCATTCGAAGAATAGTAACAAAACTTATTTGAAGACATTATTCAATAGTTTGTACAATATAGGTTTATTTTTAAAAGTTGTGACTGTCTATTTTAGATCAGTACTTTCTTTTGTTTGTCAAGATTTAAAGAGATATATTCTATTTGATGGAATAATAGTAATATATATGTTTTCACCATTAGCGAAACTTGTTGTTATTATGAGGCTCTCTTTTGCTAACATGTTTATTGGATTTTTATATATACATTTTATGGATAAATGTAGTAGATATTATTAATGGCGGATAATCAATTGCCATTAAATGTATTGATATTTAGTTGCAATTATGTGGAAATTATTAGCCATAAAATAGAAGCTACAGGGGCAAGCTAAGACATTTTTAGAAGGGATATTGTATACATTACTCACAATAGCAAAATTGCCGTTAAAACTACAACCTTTTAGCAACTATTTATTTCGATTTATCGACTAAAACAATAGACGCTGAAGGACCACGGATATACGATATGAATTACCTGTAGTAACCCACATAATTGCCGCGAACAATCGCCATTAAAACTACTACCATTTAGTGGCTATTTATTTAGATTTATCAACTAAATAAATGGATGCTAATAGCCTATAGTTAGCCGATATGAATGAATTACCTTTAGAAGATAACACAATTGCCGCAAACAATTGACATTAAAAGTACTACATTTTAGCATCTATTTATTTATATTTATTGACTAAATCAATAGACGCTAAATGACAACAGTTAGGCATTATGAATTAACTTTGCAGCCAACATAATTGCCGCAATCAATTGCCTCAGAAGCTAATGGTTTGTAGAGGCAATTCATGATATCCTTTACCAGCATTTCCCACAATGGCTGTAAAAGCATTTTTCCGACCCCAACATTGCTGGCTAAACTTCATTGGCCGGTATAGAGTATCGGGGCTAATGTTATTGTCGCTAAATCTATATTTTATTGCCGCTAAAGTGCCCTTTCGTAGTAGTGTTTTTCTAATAAGTTTTTTAATTGCTCCTTGAACTCCCGTAATTCTGTCGAGGCCATTCTATATGGAGGGATGGATATAGGTTGAGTATTTGGAATCACATCAATACCAAACTCTACTTCTCATTCTGGGGGCAAACCCGGAAGATCTTTAGGAAATACATCGGGAAATTCATTTACCAATGGAATGGATTGAAGAGTTGGTGGCTCCGCATCTATATTTTTCACTCTCACTAGATGACATATGTATCCTTTGGACATCATCTTCTTTGCCTTAAGATAAGAAATAAATTTACCTCTTGGTGTCCCAATATTACCTTTCTATTCAAGGACGGCCTCTTTTGGAAAATGAAAATGCACCATCTTAGTTCGGTAATCTACCGTGGCATAACAAGAAGCTAACCAATCCATACCCATTATAACATCAAAATCCACCATTTCTAGTTCAACAAGGTCAGCCAATATAGCACGATCACAAACAGTTACAATGCAATTATGATAAACCCTTCTAGCTATAATAGACTCACCAATCGGTGTAGACACTTCAAATGGCTTCACTAATAATTCTTGTGTGCTTTTGAACTTTTCAACAATCAATGGTGTAACATATGATAGTGTAGACCCCAGATCAATTATTAAACATACAATATGTGAAACGATGGACAATGTACCTGTAACCACATCAGGCGAGGCTTCTAAATTTTGTTGATCCCCGAGAGCATATGTGCGATTCTAAACTCCACTAGAACTAGCTGCTCCCCTAGATCCTCTACAACAACCAGTAGGCATCTATTCCCTACCTAAAGAAAGTGTTGATGATGAGGATGCATCAACTGATCTAGTAGGTTGTGCCACAACACCCACACCCATTATGAGGGCAATTTCTCATCATATGACCCAGTGTACCACCCCAAAAGTAAACATTTGTCCAAAACCGACATGCACCTAAATGATTTCTTCCACATTGTTTACAACTCAACTGAACCCATATAAATAAGTCTACAAAGCCTCTAAAAGATAGAGAACCTTAGGGTAGGTCGGGACAGACCCCGCCTTTCAATACCAAAATTAATCTACCAAGACATCATTAAAGCTCAGAATCAATTTGGAGCTCACCAAAAGTAGTTGAGTGTCGTGTGCTCCTACTAAGGAGGTCTACTAGCTAAAGTACCTGTGCCTGCAACATGAAATGCAGCGTCCCCCGCGAGGGATGTCAGTACGAGAAAATGTACTTAATATGTAAGGCAATATCATATATAAAATAAGAGTTCAAATGAAACCAAGTATCAATATATGTGTGCTTAAATCAGAACAAAAGACCACCTTTGTTAACTCTTGTGGGATGATGTATGCTACATTCTTGTCTATACATTTCTGTGTGTTATGATGTTTATAAGACATGTGATACGAATGACCAGCTGATCAGTGGTAGAAGAGGATGAGCCATGCTAGGCATTTTAACCCCTGGGATGCGGTCCTCATAATTACACAAATTGGGTTCGGCCCATGCAAGTCTTTCGCCCCTGAGCTGCCACCCTTAATTATATACATTGCTTTACTTAGATTCTTTAATTTTTTAGATTGCTGTTTCAGTGGTCATAATCATTTTTTAGATTTCGATACGGACCAATAGTAGCGGAAATGAAAATAATAACTTTAAGGCAGTAACAATGACATAAGGAACTATGTAACCTCAATGCATTACTGGTGAGCTTAAATGACACAATTGTCTTCAACTGACTTAGAGGAGGATTCACCAAACTTGCTTTTTGTAAATACCATTTCTATATCAGCACCTAGGTGGATAATTACACAAGTATAGAGTACTGAGCATATAATGAAGTAATCTTATACACTAAGGAGGGGGGAAAATATTGTTAGCTATTTGGAGATCGCACGCTGCCACTATGTTTCCTTTACTAGGAATAGAACTTAGGAAATTCACTTATTGATATTGATTGCAACTATCAGATTTCATGCCGAAGAATATTGAATCGAATAGCCTTACATACCTTATCCCTCTGACCAATACAACTATCATGATTCAGCCTCCCCTTTTAGGTTTTAATCTACAATATAAGTCATGATAAACTAAAACTAGCAGCTATCACACTGTGAGCCTCATAAAACAGTAGCTAACTTGACCAATAATGAGCATATACAACCCTCAAAATAATGTGTATCACCACACCCTCCTTCTATGCCCAATACATATATTATATATCATTTTCCAAGATTACCTAAGCCGCACCAACAACAATAGACATAAAACAACCTCAAATATTATTTATATTACAACCAATTATTGAACTCACCACCCCTTGAGTTCTTTATGACAGCACACCCATAATTTATCATTCATACATAAGCAGGACAAAACAAAGAGCAGTCACCTTACCTTAATTTATGCAACTTTCCCTTTTAACTTGGAATCTTCAAGAACTTCAACTTCCATTCACACTTAAACCAAAGAAGAAGAGAAAACTATCTTAATAACCAAGGAAGTGAGCAGTAGTTTCTGGAAATATTATGCCTATATACTTATACTTTAGAATGAATAACATGATTTTCTAATCATCCATGGGAGAATTAAGCTAAATCCATAAGTGTTTTCACTTACCTTGTCTTGCAGAGATGAGGATTTCTTCAAGAACCCTAGAAGAACTTTAAGGATGTTGTTTTATTCCTTAAGAGAAAAGAGAGAGAGAGTTGGATTTAATCCTCAATATTGTGTGTTAAAATGAGTGAGAATAGCAGCCAATATATCTTATATTGAGATTTCTTCACCTTTAAGAATATCCTCTAAAAACTTCATTTTCAGCCACTAATTGGTCAAGTAGGTGATGCACCTGCTTATGTACATTAAGCAGCTCAAAAGGTCAAACTAGGTGATGCACCTACTTGGTCCTTTGCACTGGTCAATAAGTCAAAGTAAGTGATTGTAACGACCCAAGAGCACCCCCTAGCTGTTACATGCGTATTCGACCTCTTGGAGGTCCTATACAAGCCTTAGCATTCATTCATTGCATATATCATAAGAATCACTAAGAATTTAAACTTTTATTCAATAAAACCATAAGACTTCAAGAGTCATCAACATTTGAAAACATCAATACGCAAGCGGAACTACTAAGTCTCTTTAGCCAATCATAGACAAGAACTTAAAACGTACTAAGGGACACAGCCCTTTACAAATGAAATGAAACTTAAGTGTCTATTACAATGACTAAGAAAGTTCTAAACATAGTCCTCGAATCTTGAGGACATACCAAAGACTTGGAAGTGTGAAGCAATCCAAGCAACTCCAAAGCACAATCTCCTCCTAGTTACCACAACCTATAGTTGTAGTAAAAATAGAAGAAAGGTGTTAGTACAACACACGTACTAAGTATGAGGATATGCAAAACATGTTAAAAGGGACATTTGTTTAGAAGTTATGTTTTCATTCCATTTTGATAAAATCTTATGAACATCAACATAATAGACACCTTACCAGTCACAATCAACAATACAAAGTCATATGCTTCACAATACATCATAAACAAACATAACCCATTTACCTTTACCTTCTTGCCTTGGACCTCCCCCTTAAGTAACCCTTAAGCAATACCTTTGTGCAATGTATGGGCAACGTCTCATACCATCACCCACACTAAGGCACCACCTTAAGGTCACACAAAGTGCACTTACCGTGCCTACCTTAACCTTCACCAATTAATCACATAAGACATATAAGCACATAAGCCAACAAGTCACTTCATAAAACTAGAACACTCATCAAATGTCATCCCATGACTCACCAAAGAAAGACATGGTGAGGCAGCCCATACTACCTCTCCATACCACACCCAAGTGATCCTTAAGGATACACAAGACAAGCTCCATTCACATCTCAACATAAATTGTTCATTCAACTTAATGCATTTAGACAACTTCATTCATTAATGACATAAGATCATCACATACATTCAATTCATTATGAATCACTTTCACATTAGCATGCTCAAAGACCAACACTTTCATTAATTAGCCCAATAAGACTAATTCATTCATTATCATTACTAAGACACACCAAGATCTCCCTTAAATGTCTATTTGTGCAATGTCTAGATGATGTCCCATTCCACCACCTATCCTAAGTGGTACACCTTTAAGAGACCCTAGTTCATTCATTCATTAATGTGGGGGAAGAGCCTTAACCGACATAGACCATGGAGCTTGACATGGAATCCCGGTAGTAACCCTTACTAGATAAGGGATCCCCACTTGCCTAAGGTAGGATCATCCTTTAAGCCTTTACGTGGTCGAGACCTGTAACACACCTAAAAAATGAAGTATGATAAAGTAGAGCGTCACATGTTACAGGTCTCTACCACGGTCCGTGGGTAGGGGTTTCGTGGAACACACCTGCAACCTATTAAAGTTTTGGTCAAGTTAAGGTTAAGATGGTAAATTATTTAATTAGTTATTTGAGTTAATGGATGGTTATTATTGATTAATTAATGTATTTTAAGGGTTTAAAATGTATTGAAACACCTTTTCTAATTCATTATTCCAAATCACTCAAATTAGAAACCCATCTCTCTAAAAGCTCTCTCTAGTAACCTCCCTTGGAGGTGAAGGAAGCAAGCTTTGAAGGTCAAGTTTTCAACCTTGTCAAATGATTTTCATGGAGTTCTTCCATAAAAGGTATGGTAGTCCTCATCCTTGACTTAGTTTCTTTCAAGGAGCCAATTTCAAAGTTGATTTCAAGTATCCAATGTTTCCCCAAAAAACCCTTGTTTTCAATCTTAGCATGGGTTCGATTCCAAACGTTTTTCAAAGGATTTCTTCCATGGAATTATGAATGAATTGTGGATTTAAAGATGAACTAACATGATTTCTTCCTTGAACCCATGTTTTCCCCGAAATTCTTAAGTTGTGAATTGTGATTGTGAATTGTGATTGGGAATTGATTGATCATGAAAGTATGTTGATGTGTTTATGTTTATATTGGATTAATGATTGAATCATGTCAATTTCCTTATCTATTGTAGTATCTTAGATTTATGGGTTGATGTTGGTTCATATCCTTGAAAGGCAAGTTCATAAAGGATCTATGTATGATATGATGTGCAGTCTATCTGTGTGATCTCAATGAAAGTGTTATGATCATGATTAGAATGTAATTGTGTTATGATTGAATGTTATTTCTCTATTAACACTTATGAATGATGAGGTTATATGTTAATGGCTATTCTGATATACACACACTTATGAATGACTAATGAATGAAGTTCTATAATCATGTTTCCATCATATAAGTCATAATCAAGTCAATTGATGTCATGAAAATTTAACCCTTAGGAGTTCATGTCTAGGTGATCTAATCTAAGATAATTTATCAAGAAGTTCACCAATCTTAGTAGGTCACACCTAACCCTCAACTTGCCTCTCTCATGTCATAACCCTAGACTATGTCAATTCACCTTAGAAATCTTAGGTTAACAAAGTATAAATGAATTATTATACTTAAATCATACATTTACATCATAATTAACTCACATCCAATCCATTGGACCAACAAACACAACCATCACATAGTGTTAAGAAAGAGCATAACTAGGATTGGGGGTCTCATGGATTCTTGAAGGAGTTGAGTTAAAATCATATAAAATCAATCATATATTCATAAAAAAACATAACTTAATCTTAAAAGCGACTTTAAAAGGAATCCATGGAGTTAAGTTGAAACGCTAGCTAATTGGGTTTTCTAGATTTGAGATAAAAGCTTTTGAAATGGATCCTTGGGTGATATCTTCCCAAGGATGAAGAACTCACTTACCATAGGTGTATAATCCTACCAAATTAGTGTTGAAAAATTCCTTCCTTCAAGCTTTCCTTGATCTCCTTCTTTGTTCTTTAATGGAGGTTCTAGAGAGACGATTCTTGGAGAGGGAGGTAGTTGGGTTTTGATTTGGGATCTTGGGTTATAATGAATTAATGAGGTATTTATTACCTTAAAATACTTTATATATATATATATATATGAAATACACACATATTAAACGACCCCTAATAAAACCAACTTAAAAATAAATTTCCTAAACTAACCACACTTTGGGCGAGTCTAAGGCAGCATACATGTGTAAACCACGAGACCCCCACACATGGACCATGGATGGGGTCGCACCCCATCCTTTGGGGTCACACCCCATCCTTTGGGGTCATTATTTGAGTTTGCAACATGGACTTGGGGGACTTGACCTACGGAGCAAGGCCACGAGGCGTGGATGGACCTACTGCCCGTAGGTCCCATCAGTGGTTTACAAGGTCTTGCTAAATTCGACAAATTTGGAGAGCTTTGGGGGTTAGGATTTAAGGTCCTTGTCAACGACCCCTAGGGTGGTCCTTGGGGGGTTGTACCATGATGTTTAACCCATAGACACCTCAATCAATGCTCGGGAAGTAAATATACAACCAACCACCAAACATCAAACTCAAAAGCTCAGACATTAGGTTCTAGTTTTACCTATTAGTTTCCGTTAGTTGATAGCTTGGTCTTACTGGTTTTCTGGATTTTTACAGTGTCTCCCCACTCACTGTCCGTGGGTGGGGGTTTCGTGGAACACAACTGCAACCTATTAAAGTTTCGGTCAAGGTACGGTTAAGATGGTAAATTCTTTAATTATTTAGTTGAGTTAATGGATGATTATTTTTTATTAATTAAGGTATTTTAAGTCTTTTAAAAGTACTGAAACACCTTTTCTAATTCATTATTCCAAATCACTCAAATTAGAAACCCACCTCTCTAAAAGCTCTCTCTCTAGAAACCTGCCTTGGAGGTGAAGGAAACAAGCTTTGAAGGTCAAGTTTTCAACCTTGTCAAGTGATTTTCATGGATTTATTCCATAAAAGGTATGGTAGTCTTCATTCATGACTTAGTTTCTTTCAAGGAGCCAATTTCAAAGTTGATTTCAACTCTCCAATGATTCCCCAAAAAACCCTTGTTTTCAATCTTAGCATGGGTTCGATTCGAAATGTTTTTCAAAGGATTTCTTGCATGGAATTATGAATGAGTTGTCGATTTAAAGATGAACTAACATGATTTCTTCCTTGAACCCATGTTTTCCCTTAAATTCTTAAGTTGTGAATTGTGATTGGGAATTGATTGATCATGAAACTGTGTTGATGTGTTTATGCTTATATTGGATTAATGATTGAATCATGTCAATCTCCTTATCTATTGTAGTATGTTATATTTATGGGTTGATGTTGGTTCCTAGCCTTGAAAGGCAAGTTCATGAAGGATCTATGTATGATATGATGTGAAGTATATATGTATGATCTCAATGAAAGTTTTATGATCATGTTTAGAATGTAATTGTGTTATGATTGAATGTTATTTCTCTATTAACACTTATGAATGATGATTTTATATGTGAAAGGCTATTTTGACATACACACACTCATGAATGACTAATGAATGAAGTTCTATGATCATATTTCCATCATATAAGTCATAGTCAAGTCAATTGATGTCATGAAAATTTACCCCTTAGGAGTTCATGTCTAGGTGATCTAATGTAAGGAAATTTATCAAGAAGTTTACTAATCTTAGAGGGTTACACCTATCCCTCAACTTGCCTCTCTCATGTCTTAACCCTAGACTATATCAATTCACCTTAGAAATCTTAGGTTAATCAAGTATAAATCAATTATTATACTTAAATCATGCATTTACATCATAATTAACTCACGTCCAATCCATTGGACCAACAAACAAAACCAACACATAGTGTTAAGAAGGAGCATAACTAGGATTGGGGGTCTCATGGATTCTTGAAGGATTTGAGTTAAAATCATATAAAATCAATCATACATTCATAAAAAACATAATTTAACCTTTAAAAGCAACTTTAAAAGGAATCCATGGAGTTAAGTTGAAATCCTAGCTAATTGGGTTTCCTAGATTTGAGATAGAAGCGTTTGAAAGGGATCCTTGGGTGATAACTTCCCAAGGATGAAAAACTCACATACCTTAGGTTTATAATCCTACCTAATTAGTATTGAAAAACTCCTTCCTTCAAGCTTTCCTTGATTTCTTTCTTTGTTCTTCAATGGAGGTTCTACAGAGAAGATTTTTGGAGAGGGAGGTAGTTGGGTTTTGATTTGGGATCTTAGGTTATAATGAATTAATGAGGTATTTAATACCTTAAAATACTTTATATATATATATATGAAATAAACCCATATTGAACGACCCCTAATAAAATCAACTTAAAAATGAATTTCCTAAACTAACCACATTTTGGGGGAGTCTAAGGCAAACCACGAGACCCCCACCCGTGGACCATGGATGGGGTCACGCCCCATCTTGTGGGTTCATGGTTTGAGTCTACAACATAGACTTGGGAAACTTGATTTACGGAGAGAGACCACGAGGTGTGGATGGATCTATGGCCCGTAGGTCCCATTAGTGGTTCACAAGGTCTAGCTAAATAGGGGAGATTTGGAGAGCTTTGGGGGTTAGGATTCGGGGACCTCCTCAAGGACCCTTAGGGTGGTCCTTGGGGGGTCTTACCTTGACGTTTAACTCCTAGACACCTCAACCTATGCTCGGGAAGTAAATATACAACCTACCACCAAACATCAAACTCAAAAGCTCACACGTTAGGCTCTAGTTTCACCTATTAGTTTCCGTTAGACTATAGCTTGGTATTACTAGTTTTCTGGGTTGTTACAGTTTCACCCCACACACGGTCCGTGGGTAGGGGTTTCGTGGAGCACACCTGCAACATGTTAAAGTTTCCGTCAAGGTAAGGTTCTGATGGTAAATTCTTTAATTAGTTAGTCGAGTTAATGGACGGTTATTTTTGATCAATTAAGGTATTTTAAGGGTTTTAAAAGTATTGAAACACCTTTTCTAATTCATTATTCTATATCACTCAAATTAGAAACCCACCTCTCCAAACGTTCTCTCTCTAGAAACCTCTCTTGGAGGTGAAGGAAGCAAGCTTTGAAGGTCATGTTTTCAACCTTGTCAAGTGATTTTCATGGAATTCTTCAATAAAAGGTATGGTAGTTTTCATCCTTGACTTAGTTTCTTTCAAGGAGCCAATTTCAAAGTTGATTTCAAGTTTCCAATGTTTCCCCAAAAAACCCTAATTTTCAATCTTAGCGTGGGTTCGATTCGAAATGTTTTACAAAGGCTTTATTGCATTGAATTATGAATGGATTGTGGATCTAAAGATGAACTAAGATGATTTCTTCCTTGAACCCATGTTTTCCCCGAAATTCTTAAGTTGTGATTTCTGATTGGGAATTGATTGAATATGGAAGTATGTTGATGTGTTTATGTTTATATTGGATTAATGATTGAATCATGTCAATTTCCTTATCTATTGTAGTATCTTAGATTTATGGTTTGATGTTGGTTCATAGCCTTGAAAGGCAAGTTCATAAAGGATCTATGTATGATATGAGGTGAAGTATATCTGCGTGATCTCAATGAATGTGTTATGATCATGTTTAGAATGTAACTGTGTTATGATTGGATGTTATTTCTCTATTAACACTTATGAATGATGAGGTTATATGTGAAAGGCTATTCTCACATACACATACTAATGAATGGCTAATGAATAAAGTTCTATGATCATGTTAATGATGAAGTATCTATTGAAAGGCTATTCTCAGTTGTACTCTAATGAATGATAATGACATATTGTGAAAGGACTTCTCAATATATGGGGATTCTTAGATAAAAGGCTATTCTAATCTTTGAATCTATAAGCTTTCCAATGAATTAATGTTGGGTTTTGGGATGGATCCTCATCCGTGAGTTGACGCCGAGTGTCTAGTAACAATCCCTATTTCCCATTTTAATGAATGTTGGGTTTGAGATGGATACTCATCCATGAGTTGAGGCGGGGTATCTAGTAACAATTGTATCCCAAAATAATGAAGTAATGTAATGAATGTTAAGTATCGCAGAATAGGGTGTCAAGGTATGGCCCCCCAAGGACCACCCAAGGGGTCCTTGAGGAGGACCCTCAAAACAGCCCCAAATATGCAAAAAAATAGCACCACCTATGCTTGGCCACCTACGGTCAATAGGTGGACCCACGCCCCGTAGGTGGGGGTCGTGGATCAAGGCCTTTAAAAGTCCTGCAAGATGAACCTTTGACCAGCACCTATGGAGGTGCAGTACACCCCGTAGGCCCACCTACGAAGGTTCATACTTAGTACATTTTGTACTAACGCATACTTTGCCTACATTCTAACAAAATGTAGGGTTTGGTGATTTGAGTGGTACTTTGGAGGCTAGGTTTCTAAGGTGCAAGAAGATTTAAAGATTTGGTGAGTCCTCATATCTTCGAGGACAAACCCATTATTTCCTTTATGTCATTTCTTTCTGTTTTAGACTTTTATATGGTCTGCATCCCAAGAGTTTTATTCAAGAGTTTAATAGATAGTTTGAGACAAAGGTGTAGTAAACATTTCAGCTAGCCTTTATTAAAAATGACTTCGATTGTAAAAGTTCTAAATTTTCCCTTATTTTATTTCTAATATGTATGTTGTAATGCTAAGGGCTTATATGAGACCCCTTCGGGGTTAAGTATGCCATGTTACGTCTTAGGAGTACCCCTAGGTCATGCCAATGATACTCAACGACCTTGCCATCTAAACACATTATCTCCCCCTTGGGAGAAATCCTATACTAACTCTTTCAAGCATCACTTGTTTCAATTCTAAGGTCGAGGTAAGTCATCACTAAGCTTTCACATGCTGAGACAAAATGATTCTAAACCAAGGTGAATTACACTTCTACCCTTCTTAGAGGAGTTTATTCACTCAACCCATCTAGGCATTACTTAAACACCTTATTCAGCCAATCTATCAACATACCTCAAAACTCATTATGAATAAGTCGGGTTCTACCATCAAGTAAACATAACCTGAAAGCAACCCATTCATACTAAACACAACATGACAATCTATCATCTCACATAGCCATAATTGGCATCACAAAAAAATGTTCTCCCTCACTCCTTGTAGCATAAGCCCTTCGAGTAGTCACATCCTAAAGACAATCGAATAAGGAATAAGAGAGAGAACTTATAGAGTTAAATTCTATGGAACAACTTAGAGAATGAAGAATTGAGATTTCCTAAGCATCCAATAGCTTCCTTTTCATAAATATGGCACGCATCACATTTATGAACAAGACTCTACTAGACGTGGTTTGAGACAATCGTAGAACCATTCTAAACCTTGTGCTCTGATAACCAAGTTGGTTACGACCCAAAGGTACCCCCTAGAAGTAACATGGCGTACTGGACCCCGAAGGGGTCTCATACAAGCCCTTGGTATAATCATAACATAAGTAATAGAAAAGAAAGGAAAAATTTAAAACTTTTACAATCAAAGTCATTTTCATAAGCAAGTTGAAGTCTTTACTACACTTTTATCTCAACCCATCTATTAAAATCTTGAATAAAACTCTTGGGACGCAGCCCTTACAAAGTCTAAAACATAAATAAATGATATAAAGGAAAGGTGGGTTTTGTCCTCGCAGCTATGAGGACTCACCAAAATCTTAAACTCCTTAGTTCCTTAGAAACCTAGCTCCAATGTGGCACCCAAGTATCCAAACCTTATATTTGGTTAGAATGTAGGCAAAGTATGCATTAGTACAAAATGCATTAAATATGTTAGATAACATAATACCATAAGAGCATAAGACAAGGGTTAGTCAATATAAGACATAATCCAAAATCATATAAAATACTTCATGAAACATAAACCATAAGTATAACAGATAATATCATCATAATAGGCAAAGTCTCCAACATAAGCATCATATAAGCATAATTTGACTCTTAATCATCTATACCATAATAGAACCATTCTCAAGTAACCTCAAAAGCATACATCTGCTAAGCATGAATAGCATCGCAGAATACCGCCCAAGCCACGTATCCATTTTTGGTCATCTTAATCATAGCCTATATGCATGGTAAAGTCTTAAGCTTTTCTACCATGAGGGTACTATACTCCTAAGTAAACTCAAAGTACACTTGTGCAATGTATGAAATGCATCCCATACTACCCTTCACACTAAGCATAGACCTGAGGTCATCTTAGTCATACTCACCCACCTTTGGCCTCATTATTAGCTTCACTCTCATAACTAAGGGAATCTTTCACCTTTAGTCAATTATAGCTAGGAAGGAAACTATAGAACAATCCTATCTCAAATCTCTTCTTTAATAACCCTAAGTTAGACTTGTGCAATGCATGAATAGCACCCCATAATACTACTAATGCTGAGTACCAGCTTTAGGTCCTCATACTAATACTTCTTGATTTGGAACCTAGTTCCTCTCTTTTACTTTAGAACAGTAAGAGGTACTCTCTTAAGCATATCTTAGTTCATTATTAGGTTCAACCCTATGAGATATTTCCTTTAGTATGTCTAAGTTCACTATTAGCATGGATACTATGAGATACTTACTTAAGCATGTCTAACTCCATTTATACTTTGAACACTATGAGATACTCTCTTAAGTATGTCTGAGTTCCTTCTTCACATTGACCCTATGAGATACTACCTTAAGCATATCTAAGTCCATTTACACTCTTGAACACTATGAGTTACTTCATTAAGTAGGTCTTAGTACCTTTATGGTTTTGAACACTATGAGATGCTTCTCAAGCATGTCTTAGTTCATTCGATATGGAGATTGATACTAGGAACCGTGACTCAACTCATGTGAAGGCTCCTATCTCATGGGACCTAACTTTGGGAAAACCCACATTCTACTACGTAAGAGTTCCCCCTTTAACTCTAATAGTCCACACATCAAATAGGTGTGGTTCTCCTTTCTACTTGGAGCCCGAACCCTTTCTTGTGTGACAATCGATTTCATTGTCAATATCCACATGGAGCCAAGCATACACCCCAAGATTTACTTTTTAGCTTTGCTTAACACTCATGTCTCATGGAAAGATGTCCTTGACAATCAATCTATGTTCAAGTGATTCTATCACTTTATACTGTCAAGCATTTATAAGGTAGGTTAGGTGAGTATAGGCCTTTCACAACAATTCTACCTATTAGACTTCTATTCTCTTTTAGACTTTACTCTTAAAGCCTTAGCATGAATAGGTAATCATATTAGCTTCACTCTCAAGTTTTCTTTCTTTACCTCTTCTTTATACCTAGATTTGAAGGTATTTTAATCACATCATTCATTACTAGGTGATTCTAGTCTCAATTGATCATAAAGCTTCAAATTCAACTTTACATGTCAATATTCAACATATACAATAGATTCTAGTTCAATTCATGAATATATGATCCTAACTTTGATCAATTACGACACGACATTGATTTAGGAAGATCACCTATGAATCTTCAACTTCACCTCTAATAGCATAAACGCAAGCAATATGAAATTCATCAAGTAAACTAGGGTTAACAATGGAATTCACTTAAAATCATCATAATAACATAGTTCTATGATAATGCAATCATAATTAGGTATTATCCATTAGATTGGAATCATACCCAAACCCTACCCACAATGTAAGCACAACCCTAGCTAGAATTGGGTTTTTGACTTCACAATTGGGGAAATTAAGGGGGTTCTATGGATGGAAGAACTCATAGATGATTAAGCTAACATACCTTTATTCAAACCCTTGATCAAGATTGAAACAATGGGGGAAATTCGACCTAGGTTGCTGCCCCAACGTCCTTTCATCATCATCATCATCTTCTTCTTCTTCATCATCATCATCATCATCATCATCTTCTTCTTCTTCTTCTTCTTCTTCTTCTTCTTCTTCTTCTTCTTCTTCTTCTTCTTCACTTCTAGAGAGAGGATTTTTGGAGAGTATTTTGGGGTTCTTTGTTGAATGAATTAATGACTTAGTTTGGGGGTCTATTGGGCTTATATAGGAGGTTAAATAAATAACTAACCAACCTCCCTTAGCCCCTAATTAATTACTAACTTAATTCCCAAACCTCTAACTAAAAACTAAAACTCAAAAATCTGCATGACCTACGACCTAACCACCCACGGATCGTGGGTGGACCTACTTGGCGTGACCCATCTCCGTAGGTGAGGTCTGCAGGTCAGAACTTGCAGGTCATATAAGGCCTTGACCCACGACCCTAACCCACGGGGTGTGGGTCCACTCATGGCTAGTAGGTGGCAAATGCGAGTTGCTGAAATTTGACAGGTTTTGGGCTGTCATAAGGGTCCTCTGCAAGGGCCATTTGGGTGGTCCTTCGGGGGTCGTACCTCAACGTATATCCCCTAAAACCTCTATTCTAAGTACGGGAATCATTTCTATGAGTTTTAATCCTTATACCACACTCCGAAACATTTTCAAAAAGCTCTAGAAATCTCTAGTTCAACTTACTAATTTCCAGGGCGTTACACCCTAACAAGATGGTAAATGCACCCTTTGGAGATCATTTTCTTATCTTTAAGGCAAGAAAAAAATAGACCTCTAGGGATTGAATTTCCCCCTTCCACTCTAAATTAGACTCATTTGGAAATTGGAATTTAGCCACCCGAGTCCTACAATCTATAGGGGCATAAAATGCATGCAACCAATCAATACCCAAAATTACATCTAATACTAACATGTCTAGATCTACAAAATCCAGCAAGGTAACTTTATGGGACAAGGAAATGGGACAACTTCTATAGACTCTTTTTTCCACCACCGAGTCACCAACCGGGATAGAGTCCCAAAAAGGTTCTACTATCACTTCAGGGAGTACTTCAAATTTCATGGAAAAAAAGGTGTCACAAAGGACAAAGTAGCTCTAGGATCAAACAAGGCATATACATCAATAGAAATGACTTTTAACATACCGATCAACACATTTGAGGAGCTCTCTTGCTCACCTCGGGATTGAAGAGCATAAACGTTGTTTCACTTTTGAGCATTAGAGTTTGAACCGCTTGGAAGAGCTTGTTTATCTTCCGTTCCCTTAGCTTTGAGAATTGGACAATCTCTCATCTTGTGGACAACCTTCCCACAACTAAAACACCCATCGGTACAGTCACGACCCGGGATCACCCCCTAGTCGTAACCAGCGTACTCGACCTCAAAGAGGTCTAATACAAGCCTCTTAGCATTCATTCATCGCATAGACACTAAAACCATAAGGAATTAAAAACTTTCTTTACCAAG
>JAJOON010021092.1:0-30877 GCA_029582645.1 Solanum megistacrolobum | reverse complement strand
GACAATATCAAGTATTAATGAGCAAACCATGGAAAAAGAAGGGATGGTGAAGGATCTACGTCAACTAGCTAGTTTGGGAGTTCGTCTTCTTGAAACCCCAAAAGAAGGGATTGTAGTGCATAATGCGGCAGAATCTTCATCATTAGTAGTTGAGGTGAAAGAGAAGCAGTTCAAAGATCCTACTCTACAACGACTTAAGGAGAAGGTAAATAAAGGTACGACAAAGGAATTTGAGCTTACACAAGATGGAGTACTTTGTTGTCAAAACAGATTGTGTATACCTAATGTTAATGGGCTAAGAAGGAGGATAATGACAGAAGCACATCATTCAAGATATTTCATCCATCCGGGATCAACTAAAATGTACCATGACTTGAAATGAGTGTATTGGTGGGGGGACATGAAGAAGGACATTGCAGAATTTATGGCTCAATGTCCAAACTGCCAGCGAGTCAAAGTAGAGCACCAAAAGCCGGGAGGTTATATGCAGTGTATGGAGCTTCCAACTTGGAAGTGGGACATGATCAACATGGATTTTGTCATTGGTTTGCCTCGCTCGTTTCGTAAGTTTGACTCCCTATGGGTAATAGTTGATAGACTCACCAAGTCAGCACATTTCTTGCTAGTTAAGACTGATTATACAGTTGAAGAGTATGCAAAGTTATATATTAAGGAGATAGTTCGGCTACACGGGGTTCCAATCTCTATTATATCTGATCGAGGAGCTCAATTCATTGCAAAGTTTTGGAAATCATTCCAAAAGAGTTTGGGAACACAAGTGAATTTAAGTACAACCTTCCACCCTCAAATGGATAGTCAAGCAGAACACACAATCCAAACACTTGAGGATATGCTTCGAGCTTGTGTCTTAGACTTCAAAGGTAGCTGGGATGATCATTTGCCACTTATTGAATTTGCCTACAATAATAGTTATCATTCTAGTATCAAAATGGCACCTTATGAAGCTTTATATGGAAGGAAGTGCAGATCACCAATTGGCTGGTTTGAAGTAGGCGAAACTGCTTTATTTGGACCAGACATTGTTCTTCAAGCTATGGAAAAAGTTAAGGTGATACAACAACGGCTAGCAACAACTCAAAGCCGAAACAAATCATATGCAGATGTTAGAAGAAGAGGATTAGAGTTTTCTATAGGAGATTGGGTGTTCTTGAAAGTATCGCCAATGAAAGGGGTAATGAGATTTGGTTAAAAGGGAAAATTGATTCCACGCTACCTAGGGCCATATAAGATTATTTGAAGAGTTGGCCAAGTTGCATATGAGTTAGCTCTACCTCAGGAGCTTTCAGCAGTTCATCCGGTGTTTCATGTCTCAATGCTTCAGAAGTGAGTAGGTGACTCATCCTATATCACTCATATTGAAGATGTACAAGTTACAGGGGATCTCACCTATGAAGAAGTACCTATTGCTATTCTGGATCGTCAAGTTAAAAAGCTAAGGAATAAAGAAATGGCTTCAGTAAAGGTGCTTTGGAGGAACCAACAAGTGGAAGAAGTAATGTGGGAAGCTGGGGAAGCGATGAAATCCAAGTACCCTTATTTATTTAAACCTAAAGGGGAAGTCCAAAGTGCAGAATGGGGGCATTAATAGGTACGCATGAAAGGGTATTTCTTATGTGATTAACAGTTGATTTAAACTAAGGTTTGAACTTATTTAAGCTATCTGATTATGCTAGCATTCGAGGACGAATGTTCCTAAGGAGGGGAGGATGTAACACCTCGTATTTTACGTGTACAAGTCCTACATATATGGAACTTGATTTAGCTTGGTGGTATAAGTAATGAACTTGATTTCCTAGATGAATGGTGACAATAAAGAAGCTATAAGTTCATTGATCATTATAGATATGAATATTGTCTTCCGCTAAGTTAAGTAAGCCAGGCCAAGGGTTCGCTTGGGGCCAGCAATGGTCTACAAGTACCATTTCCGCCCAGGGTGTAGGCTCAGGGCGTGACAGATAATTTGGTATTCTCGAAAACGTTTGAAATGCATATTAAGCATCTAGACATCTTCAAGAAAATTGTTATACAAAATGGTTTGGTCATTTCTAAACCAAAAATGAGTTTATTCAAAACTGATGTTCAATTTCTAGGACATCATATTTGTCATGGAAAAGTCACCCCGATTCAAAGATCAACCGACTTTGCATCAAAATTTCCTGATGTCATCACTGATAGAACTCAATTGCAAAGATTTTTAGGGAGTTTAAATTACATATCCCCCTTTTATAAAAAATTATCTAGTGATTTGGTCCCTTTATACGACAGGCTGAAAAAGGATCATAAATCACCATGGACTGATAGTCATACCACTTTGGTAAAGGATATTAAACTTCGTATTCAAACTTTACCATGTTTAACTCTTGCTAACCCTGCTTGGAAAAAAATTATTGAGACAAATGCGTCTAATATTGGTTATGGTGGGATATTAAAACAAATTAATCCCAACGACAAAAATAAATATTTGATCAGATTTCATTCTGGGAAATGGAGTGAGGCCAAGAAGAAATATGCTACGGTGGCTCATGAAATGTTAACCATCGTTAAATGCGTGTTAAAATTTCAAGATGATTTATATAATCAAAAGTTTTTGATTAAAACTGATGCTCAATCTGTGAAGTATATGTTTAACAAAGACTTTAAACATGATGCTTCAAAGTTAATATTTGCTAGGTGGCAGGCCCAGTTAGCTCCTTTTGATTTTGAAATCCAATATAAAAAGGGAAGTGATAACTCTCTTCCATATTTTCAATCTAGAGAATATTTAACTTCATAATGAGTTTTTATACAGCCTTATTTGATGAAAAAACTTTAGTTGCTATTTTAAATGTATTTCCTCTTAATAAAGATTTACAGGAATTAATTTTATGGGAAATTATCGATGATATTATTAGAGAGGATTTCTCTATACATAATTTTAAAGAAATTATCAATATTGATGAGGAAAATTATTACAGTGACTACTATGATACATCCGAATAAACCAATGTGTTATGTTTGCATGATGGTAACCAAGGGCAGAGGTAAGGGAAATAACACAAGAGAAAGGGGAAGATCATCCCCAGGATCGTCATACGGATCCTCTTCCAACTCCCCAGTTATACAAAGAGGAAGAATGAGTTTGATAAACTCCAAAATCTCCCAAAATGAGGCTTCATCTTTAGTATATCTGGAAGATATTCCAGAAAGCAGTCCGTTATACGCACAATTACATGCATATTTTTCTCAGAAGCAAAGTGATACTTTTGCATCTTTATCTAAAGAAGATATTGATGATATCATATCTTATGAAAAGTTGTCAAAGAAAGAAATGATATTTCTTTTGGAAAACTCTGAAATTCAGAGAAAAGAAGAACCCTGGAAGATATTCCAGCGATACCTAATCAACGGATTATATTTCCCGGGTGAGTCATATGAAATCTGATCTTATTATGAGACCATTTTGATAAGCACCGGTAGTGTTGAATTTCAGCACTTTTCAGGCTACAACATCAATGACAATGTTTATAACTTCTCCAAAATGATAATTAAACAAATTATATCTGTTTAAGATTGGGGTATCTCCACAATGAAAGAAAGGCAGATCAGCCTAAACAAAGTCTCTATGAGTTTCAACTACTGGGACTATATTCATGCTTTTGATAAAGTTCTCTACTACAATAATGAGAGACATAAGGATAGATGGTTTATAAAATTTTGTGCAAAGATATTTGCAGAATCGATTCCTAATTGGTGGTCATACCACGGTCCAATTACAAAAATTTTAACTGATCCATTTCTTAAATTATATAAAGAATGGGTTAAAGTTTCACTGAACCTAAACGAGTTATACCATACAGATCATATCTGTTATATAGAAAAACTAGAACAAATTTATTTTTTCATGGAATTCTCTATCCCTTGGATTCATAAAAGGACCCCGGAAGTGGGATTCACCGAGGAGCAAATTTCTTGTTTATACAGAACTTTTTATAATAATTCTTGGGACAAATTAATGAAAAAAAAATCCCAAAACGAAGTCTCTATATGGACAAGAACTAGTGGATCTTATTGCAAAAAGGATCCAAGAATATTGTATTACTCCTCTAAAGGGAATAATTGCTGATAGCTCGGTCAGACATATTGCCCGAAAAATCTCCTTTCAAGATGGAAATAAAGAGAAGATGATCAATAGCTATCTAGAAGAAGTCAAGAGGAATCTGCTTCTCAATATTACTCAATACAATAAAAATCAGACACCTCTATGAGAAGTGATACAAGCGATTACGTCATAGAAGATTTTTAAGAGGCTTAACCTAGTGAGTCGGAAAAACCTACTTCAGAAGATACTCTGAGAAAGGCGGAAGATTTCCTCCAAAAATTGAAGGAAAAGGACAAGCTGTGAAGTTTATCTCTACAGTAAAAAGCCACTATCAACAGTAGATAAAATGTTTATCAACAGTAGATACATTGTTACTGTACATATGGGACCCACTGATAAGGGACCCACATTTATTGTACAAAGATTCTTTTTTTTCTTCTATAAATAAGTTTATTTTTAGTCTATAGAGACAAGGTTAGAAAACACACACTCTCTCTCTCTAAATTGTAAAGCTATCCTTTTGTAAAGTTTGAGTTCATCGGATACTGACCGAAAGTTAATAAACCTGTATAGTTCTCTCATAGGCCTTGGAGTCGGCCACCTTTATAAGGTATTATACTATTTCCGATTACATCCTTTATTGTTTCTCCGATCTGAGCAGTGACTATGTCCAGCTAAAGATTTATATCTATGTCGGATAACTAACTTCTCTTTTATATCTACCATGAAAGATCTAGACTTTATCAAAATATAAATAAATATATATATGGTTTCTTGACTTGGTTTTGAGATGGTGGTACAGTCAGATTCGATACTATTGTTATTGGCTTTGTCTTTGTGACTCCGTCTAGCCTGCCGTGGTTCTAAGCCCGTTAATGAGTTGAAAAAGGGCACCTATACCTGGTTAGAACTGCTAGACACATGGGCTCAATAAAAATACGTTTTAAATCTTGACAGACCCTTTGCTCGGGTAAAATGATTGATCCTTCCATACAGTCATAAAACTATATTAAATTTGTATATATTTTGATTTGGATTTATTCCTTGAATTCGGATGCTACTAAATTAGATTGAAGTTGACCGCGCGGATTACCATCAGTCTTCAGAGATCCTGCAAGTCAAGCTAATGATAATTCTTCTGATGTTTCTGATAAGGATATTCCTTCTGTATCCGAAATGGATTTTAATCCTAATAATACTTAATGATGAATGTACACCAAATATAATTTAGTCTAGGTTCACTGGCAAGAAAGTACATTCAGAATGAATTTTCAAGTGATAAATGGAACCACTTTAAAACACAGTTTTTTGACACTTATAGTGCTAATGATTTAAATAATATTTCTCAAGAGTTTTATGAAACTTGTGCTATACATAATCAAATTATATATTTTGTACCTTGGTTTATAACCACTTATGTATCTTTATTCATCAACGTTCTTGACCGATCTTATAATGATGGATCTGGTAATATTATTAAGGTGGTTTATCCACCCCAGTCATCTTTTATTTTACCAAATAATATTGGTATCACCTTTACTGCCTTTCAAAAATTTGTTGAAGAAGATGTTGTGGCAGTTAGCATTAATGAAATAAATAATTTAATTTCTCAAAATAATTATTTGGGACTTTATGTTAATGTTTTGGGTGAACATATTAGTTCTCTTGATAAAAAATTGGATGAATTAACTGCTTTGATAATTCAAATAAAAATGATTTAAAGACTTCTGATACGGCTTCTACTTCTAAAGGTAATTCAAAAGCTCAGATTATTTCTACTCATGTGCAAAGGCCCCATGAGATTCGGGATTTTAAATTTAAACCACTTTATGATTTAGAAGAACTCTTGATAAAAAGTTGTCTGAATTTGGTGCAAAGCCCATTGATTTGTCAGATAATTTTGCAGATGAAATGAAAAAAACTTTTTATTTTAAAAATCATGTTTCTTTAGAATTTAATAAACTTTGTGGTTATCCCAAGAAGAACAATAATATAAAGTTTGCTCATAAACCTAGCATGCAAACCTATTTTATTCCAGACCAACTCCTCAAGATGTGCTTATAGAGGAACGAGACTGGAATCAGACTAATACCTCTTATAGTGGGTCTGGAATTTATGAATGGAATCTTGATGGTTTGACTGTTAGACAGTTAACTATTCTTGTTCATAGAATGCTTATGTATGAAACTATCTGTAAAATTATTAAAAACACAAATAGAAATATTTACAAAATGATTATTGCAGGTTTTACTGGCCAACTCAGAGGTTGGTGGGATAATTATATGAGCATTGAACAAAAAGTTGTGGGGATAAATGCTACTTCCGATAGTGAAGGTGTTGATAACTTCGGCATGGCGCTAGTGAAAAATAGAGAAGACGTTGTTTATACCTTAGTCTTAACCATTTTAGAACACTTTAATGGTAGATTTACCAATCAATATGAGACTGTTCGCACCTTATTAAATGGTCTATGCTGTAGAACCTTAGGTGAATTTGGATGGTATAAAGATACTTATATGAGCAGGGTGGTGGAATTGCCCGAAAACAATTATGAGCATTGGAAAGCTAAGTTTATAGATGGCCTTCCTCCTTTGTTTGCCGAAAGAGTTAGAAAAACTCTGAGAAATGAGCATGGTGAAATTCCTTATAGGGATTATACTTATGGTAAGCTTATAGGAGCTTACACTCAAGAAGGTATAAATTTGTGCAATGAATTGAAGTTATCCATAGAGCTTAAGATGGATAAGCTTAGAGAAATATCACAGCTAGGAGACTTTTGTACCCAGT
Organism: Solanum megistacrolobum; assembly: GCA_029582645.1. Classification (NCBI taxonomy): domain Eukaryota; kingdom Viridiplantae; phylum Streptophyta; class Magnoliopsida; order Solanales; family Solanaceae; genus Solanum; species Solanum megistacrolobum. Next base: position 23,991 of record JAJOON010021092.1, on the reverse strand, counting down.
TCGGTTTACCTGATACTTCGGCTAATAGCAAGAAGAAGAAACATAGAGATTCTAGATACTCCAATCTAGATAAACCTTATAGGAAGAAGAGGTCTAGATATAGATCTAAGGAAGAACCCGACGCTAGAAAAGCCTTTCGTAAGTCTAATAGATTTACCAAGAATAGGTCTAAGCGGAGCTCGCCAATATCAAGTGCTATAAATGTGAAAATTTCGGTCACATAGCACCCAATTGTAATATTGAAAGGCTGAAAACCTTAGAACTTGATGAAGAAATTCATGATAAGGTTTATAGTTTCTTATACACTTGTGGTTTTGAGTCTAATTATGATTCTGATTCAGGTTCTAAAGAAGAGATTGATTTGCTTGATTTATCTGATAGTAATCAGCATGATAAAGTGAATATTTGCAATGCTTGTCATGGTGATATTTGTTCTTGTGAAAATGATGAATTTTATAAATTGCAATCTCAATTTGAAGATTTGAATATAAATACTATTACCTCTGATAATATGACACAACTTTTGAAAGAATTTACTGATAATAATCTTCGTTAAAAAATTATTCAATTAGCTGTACATAATAATGCTAGTTCTAGTTTTTCAAAAAATTCAGGATTAGAGTAGATAACAATTTGAATAAATTCTATAAAATAAACTTATTATTTCTGAACCAGGAACATAATTATACCCTTTCGTTTTAACATTTAATGTTAAGGCATCAAGTATATTAACATCAGAAAGAGATAACTGCAAATTTGGTCGAGTATTTAAATATACGATTAGAACTATCAAACACATGGGCTCAATAAGAAGTATGTATTAGATCCTTGACAAACCCTTTGCTCAGGTAAAATATCACCATCTAGTCCGAGAAGCTATATAAAATTATTGTGTATTTCAATTCTTATGCAGTGCGGACTACTGCTAGCTTAAGGATGCTGAGTTGCTAAATCTGACTGGCGGATTACCGCCAGTTGCCGATCCTGTAATCTGGTATCAAAGCCTAGAACTTTTAATGAACATTTATAACTTCTCAAAAATGATTATTAAATAGATTATATCTGTTGAAGCTTGGGGTATTTCTACCATGAAAGAGAGGCAGAAAAGCCTCAACAATACTCGAATGAATTTCACGTATTGGTATTATATCCAAGCATTTGATAAAGTGCTCTATTATAATAATGACAGACATAAACAAACTTGGTTCATAAAAGTGTGCGCAAAAATATTTGCAGAACCAATCCCAAATTGGTTTATAAATTGGTGGTCATACCACGATCCTACAGTTCAAATTCTACTAGAACAATTCCTCAAGTTATACAAAGAATGGACCAAAGTGTCACTAGACCTGAACAAATTGTATCATGCAGATCATATCTGCTGGTTAGAAAAATTAGATCAAATCTATTTCTTTATCAAATTTTCAATACCGTGGATTCATAAATGGACTCCTGAAGTAGGTTTCACAGAAGAAAATATTCCTTGCCTATACAGGACTTATTACAATAACTTTTGAGACAAGCTAATGAAACAAGATCCCAAAATCAAACAATTAACTGGTTAAGAGCTCTTGGATATCATTAGCGAGAGAATAAAAGAATATAATAAAATTCCTCAAAAGGGGATTGTAGATGATAACTCAGTAAGGCATATTGCCAGAAGGATCGCCTTTCAAGATGGAGATAAAGAAAGCATGATCAATGATTATTTAGAAGAAGTAAAAAGAAATTTACCTCAAACCATAACTCAGATAGATAAATCAGACACTTCGATGTGCAGTGAAACAAGCAACGATGATATCGCGGAAGAGTCACAGTAAAAGCTTGTGCCCACTTAACAGTAGATACACTGTTTAGGGACCTCGATAGTGGGACCCTTTTTACTGTACATAGATTCTTTCTGTTTTTCTTTTTGTCTATAAAAGCCTTCATTTTCTTAGTAGAGAGGCATCAGAAAAATAAACATTCTCTCTCATAGACAGCTGTAAATCTTTGTAAAGCAATCCATTTGTAAGCACTATTCCGATCATAAATAAATATCTGGTCAGTTCTTCACATCTTGGACTTTGGAGACAACTATCCTTATAAGGTATTTTTAGTTTTAGTCTTCCTTTTAGCTCTGTCTCTCCTAGCCAGGACTATGTCCGGCTAAAGATCTCATATCTATGTTGAATAAGAAACTTCTCTCCTATAAAGAACATGAACGATCTAAGCTTTATTAAAATATAAAGGAATTTTGTTATGGGTTCTCGACTTGGTTTTGAGATCGAGGTACAGTCGGATCTAGCTCTACTTTTATTGGTTTTCCCTTAGTGGCTCCGTCTGGTCAGCTTTGGTTCATAGCCCAATAAGGAGTTGAAAAAGGGTGCCTTATACCTAGCTAGAACTATCAGACACATGGGCTGAATAAGAAGTATGTATTAGATTCTTGACAGACCCTTTGCTCAGGTAAAATATCACCATGCAGTCCAAGAAGCTATATAAAAATTCTTGTATATTTCAATTGTTATGCAGTGCGGACTATTGCTAGATTAAGGATGCTGAGTTGCTAGAATCCGACAGTTGCCGATTCTGTAATCCTCCCGTAAATCTCATAGATTTACCAAAGATAGATCGGGAAGAGATCTTTCGAAGGTGAAATGTTACAAGTGTGAACAACTTGGTCATATAGCCCCTAATTGTAGGTTGAATAAGTTGAAAACTTTAAAATTGGATGGAGAGACCTATGAGAAGATTTATGGCTTGTTATACACCTCTGATTCTGACAAAGATTATGAATTTGATTTTGGTTCTGATATTGAAATGCTTGATTTATCTGATAATGATAAAAATTGTATTAGCCCTTGCACCACTTGTAAAGGTGATACTTGTAATTGTGAAGATGTTGAAATTTATAAACTTCAATCTCAATTTCAAGACTTCAATATGAACACTATCGCTTCTGATAATGTGATTGAACTTTTAAAAGAAGTCACTAATAACAAGCATCGAGAAAAAATCATTAATCTGGCTACTTCTAACGAAGCTAGTTCAAGTTCTTCTAAACCTTTTAAAAACAAGAAGAATGATTTAAATGATTTTGAATATTCTGCACTTTACTCTTTAAAAGAGGTTGATGATCGTCTTATAAAAAGGAATGCTTTTCCTGAGAAAGATACTTCTTTCGATGATTTAAAGATTGAAATTGAGAATTTGAAAAGAGAGATTAAATCTCTTAAGCAAAATCAATTGATTTGTGATCATAGAATTACTCAAATTGAGATGCATAATTCTAAAGACAGGTTCTCCAAAAATAAAGGTATTTCTGAAAATCATATTGAAAAGGAACCTATTAATCTTGACCCCAAAAGGGATATGTTTCTGGGAATGATGCAAATTATTACTACTCATAAATGGTATGTTAAATGTACTATTTTGATCGATAACAGTTTTTCGATCACTAACATTGCCATGATTGATAGTGGTGCAGATGTTAGATGTATTCAAGAAGGCTTAGTGCCTACAAAATATTTTCAAAAAACTACTCATATGGTTAAGTCCGCATCAGGACATGCTTTAGATATAATGTATAAATTGCCTAATGCAAAAATTTGCCAGAATAAAGTCTACATTCCTCATTTCTTCTTTCTAGTCAAGAATCAACTATATCCTCCAATCATACTTGGAACCCTGTTTATTAATGATATTTATCCTTTTACAGGTATTGACTCAAAAGGATTTTCTGCCACTTATAAAGATAATGAAATAACGTATTCTTTTGTTACAGATCCAGTAACCAGAGATATTAATGTTTTAATCAATATGAAGCAGAATCATATGGATTCTTTACAATTAGAATTATTCTGTATGAATATATTCGATTCTTTGAAATCTGCTAAAGTGAAGAAAAAAATTAAATTAATTTCTGAACAAATTGCCGTTGATATTTATGCAGATCACCCCAGTGCTTTTTGGAATAGAAAAAAGCACATTGTAACTCTTCCGTATGAAGAAGACTTTTCTGAAGATGATATCCCTACTAAATTTCGACCGTACCAAATGAACGCTGAGTTAGTAGAATTTTGTAAAAGTGAGATTGATAATATTTTACAAAAGGGTTTGACTAAACCTTCTAAATTCCCTTGGTCTTGCATAGCCTTTTATGTTAATAATGTTGCTGAAAGGGAACGAGGTGTCCCTAGACTAGTTATTAATTATAAACCCTTAAACAAGTATTTAAAATGGATTAGGTATCCTATTCCAAACAAAAGAGATTTATTATCCAGATTATATGATGCCAATATATTTTCAAAAATTGATTTAAAATCAGGATATTGGCAGATCCAACTATTTAAAGAGCATTCTTATAGAACAACTTTTAATGTTCCATTTGGACAATATGAATGGAATGTTATGCCATTTGGTTTGAAAAATGTCCCATCTGAATTTCAGAAAATCATGAATGATATTTTTAATCCATATTTGGATTTTATCATTGTTTATATTAATGATATTTTAGTATTTTCTAAAACATTTGAAATGCATACTAGGCATCTTGATATTTTAAAGAAAATTGTTATACAAAAGGGTTTGGTCATCTCAAAATAAAAAATGAGTATATTCCAAACTGATGTTTGATTTCTAGGAAATCATATTTGTCAAGGGAAAGTTACCCCTATTCAAAGAGATATTGACTTTGCATCAGATTTTTCTGGTGTTATCACTGATAGAACTCAATTGCAAAGGTTCTTTGGAAGTTTAAATTACATATCCCCTTTTTATAAAAATCTTTCTTATGATTTGGCCCCTTTATATAAATCACCCTGCACTGATAGTCATACCACTTTGGTAAAGGATATTAAACTTTGAGTTCAATCCTTACCTTACTTAGCTCTTGCTAACCCTGCTTGGCAAAAAATTATTGATACAAATGCGTCTAATATTGGTAATGGTGGGATATTGAAACAAAGTAATCCCAATGATAAGAATGAATATCTAATCAGATTTCATTCTGGAAAATGGAGTGAGGCCCAGAAAAAATATGCTACTATGGTCCATGAAATGTTAACCATTGTTAAATATGTATTGAAGTTTCAGAATGATTTATACAATCAAAGTTTTTAGGCATATTGCCAGAAGGATCTCCTTTCAAGACGGAGATAAAGAAAACATGATCAATGATTATTTAAAAGAAGTAAAAAGAAATTTACTTCAAACCATAACTGAGATCGATAAATCAGACACTTTGATGCGGAGTTAAACAAGCAACGATGATATTGCGAAAGAGTCACACAAGCTGAAACAGACAATATATTGTCTACAATCGAACTACAAGATGCAGAAGAGTTTTTGCAACAGGTGAAGGCCATGGATAAGAAACATGGCAAAGAAAAGACATAACGAAGATGGTACAGTAAAAGCTTGAGCCCACTTAACAGTAGATACACTGTTACCTTGAGCCCACTCAACAGTAGATACACTGTTTAGAGACCCTGATAGTGGGACCCCTTTTACTGTACATAGATTCTTTCTGTTTTTCTTTTTGTCTATAAAAGCCTTCATTTTCTTAGTAGAGAGGCATCATAAAAATAAACACTCTATCTCATAGACAGTTGTAAATCTTTGTAAAGCAATCCCTTTGTAAGCACTGTTCCGATCATAAATAAATATCCGGTCAGTTCTTCACATCTTGGACTTTGGAGACAATCATCCTTATAAGGTATTTTTATTTTTGGTCTTCCTTTTAGCTCTGTCTCTCTTAGCCAGGACTATGTCCGGCTAAAGATCTCATATCTATGTTGAATAACAAACTTCTCTCCTATATAGACCATGAACGATCTAAGATTTATTATAATATAAAGGAATTTTGTTATGGGTTCTCGACTTGGTTTTGCGATCGAGGTACAGTCAGATCTAGCACTACTCTTATTGGCTTTTCCTTAATGGCTCCGTCTGGTCAGCCATGGTTCACTGCCCGATAAGGAGTTGAAAAATGGTGTCTTACACCCGGTTAGAACTATCAGACACATGGGCTTAATAAGAAGTATGTATTAGATCCTTGAATAACCCTTTGCTCAGGTAAAATATCACCATGCAGTCCGAGAAGCTATATAAAAATTCTTGTGTATTTCAATTCTTATGCAGTGCGGACTACTGCTAGCTTAAGGATGCTGAGTTTCTAGATCTGACTGGCGGATTACCGCCAGTAGCCGATCCTGTAATCTAGTATCTTATTATTATTATTATTGTTGTTGTTGTTGTTGTTGTTGTTGTTGTTATTGTTGTTGTTGTTATTGTTGTTGTTGCTGTTGTTGTTGTTGTTTTTGTTGTTGTTGCTATTGCTATTGTTATCGTTATTCTTATTGTTGTTATTGTTGTTGTTATTATTAATATTCTTATTATTGTTATTATTGTTATTTTTATTATTGTTCTTATTATTATTATTATTATTATTATTATTATTATTATTATTATTATTATTATTAATATTATTATTATTATTATTATAATTGTTATTGTTATTGTTATTATTATTATTATTACCAGAAATCATAAGTATACACATTTCATACATATATCATGATAACATTATTAATATTTCATATATTGTCATTTATTAAATAAACAGTATACTCAAATCATTCAAATATAAATTTGAAATCGTACACAAAAATGATATACACAGAATACCATTTTCAAATAAATTTTATCTATTTTTTTTTTCAGAAACCTTAAATTAAAGAAAAAATTCATACTAGAATTACTATAGTTTCAAAAAATTATTATGTAATATGAACAAAAGACTGTTCATACAAAAAACATCACAATTAAAATCTGTTATACACAAACAAAATTAGAAATTTTCCTTTAAAGTATCATTGTTCTTAATTTTTCTTTTTTTACATTTGAGTAGTATAACAATAGCAATAAAAAAATCGCAAAGAACACTAACATGAAGGATCCCATCTATCACCATATTTTATTATATTGATAAAAAGTTGTCAATTACAACAAAATGAATATTATTGAACCAAAACGAATTGGAACTAGTAATGAAACTTAACTGATTGGAGTTAAAAAAAGGAAAATAAATATTCTTATTTTGTTTTGAATCTCCTAATTTTATGGCAATTATTAATTATCATTAATGAATTCAAATTTATTACTCTAATTTCGTTTTTTTACTTTTAAATTTTTTTAAAATTTTTTTTTTTTACTATTATTTTGAAGCATTTTTTATTTTTAATAAAATGTTAGAACTTGCAATTTTTTATTGTTACAACTTGAAAGAATTATTTTACTGTCATAACTTGAAATTATTAGTCTTATATATGTCATTTATAAAATTTTCACATAATTATAATATGGAAAATTGTATTAAATGGCAAACTATTAATTCAAATTAAATGTTACAGCCATAGTTTATTTTATTTGTAATTCATAGCAAACATCCCATTTTTTTGCCATCTGGTTCGGTATACAATTAGTCATTTTCGTTATACAATTACCTATTCGGTATACAAATGTATAAAATACATTTGTGTTTGTATAAAGCGAGAGAAAAGTGTATATACAAATACATATATTTTCGTCATATACACTTATAATTATACCAATACAGATCTCATTATACAAATTATAATGTATAAATGAATTTATACAAAATTGAACAATTTGTATAAAATTGAATGTATCTAGCGAATTATACAAATTAAAAACTCCATAGCAAACATAAAATTTGCTATGAAGCGCAATTATCCAAACTATAGCTATAACATATAAATATTATTTTTATGTTTGCTATATGTGAAAGTTGTTCATAATAATAAGCAAACAATAACAAAGGAGGGAAGGAATAATTTCAAACTTGGGCCCTTTGCCCAAATTCAAATTGTTGGCTTGGCAGCCCAAACATGAACTTGTCCTAAAACACTATAAAGCTTTTGCATCATATGAGCCTGTATTAACCCATTTGGACTGTTGCGTGCCTAAAAAATTTGAGCTTTGATCCATTCTTTGTTCCTATCAAGTATGTATATATTGAGTATATTTCTATATATATATAGGATGTATATCAGCTTGTTTTGCCATCAACACCTGTATATAAGCTTCCCTTTCGACTTGTTTGTCAGCATTCACACATGTTGGTCCAATTATGAAGAGGTGACTCGAGAGAAAAAGCAATTGGGCCTCAATGACCCATTTCAAAGATGCAAGGGAGAACCTGTGGAGTCCAATGGACTCAATCTGAGGGACTTCATGCAAATAAAACGATAAGGATTAACAATCGGTAGCCTTACTTTAATTCATATTAATAAGTCACAACAATTACAAGACAACTTCCACTGATGCAAAGTGAGATAAATTTCATTCATATAGAAAGATAATAAGTTACTCCTTACTTTAATTCATATTAATAAGTTAAACTACTGGTAATTAAACATGGCACTGAGGAGGCAAACAAATGATTTCAAGAATACATTACTCCATAATGTAAAGCTTCAAATCTATAACATTACAAGCACTTTAATAGACTCAAATTTTCACGCCAACAAACAACTATTACTTCAACATGTTACTACATCAATAAACAATAGCTAAGAAAATGACAAATAACTTTAATAGAGACTATAATAAAATTGTTACACCACGCAAACATTTAGAACATTTACTAAGTCGAAATATTCTAATTGCAAAGAGGGATAAACCAAGTTCATTAAAATTTTCAAAGAAAAACATTGACTCAGTTTACATGAAAATGAATCACGATTTGCAATTAGCTATTAGGGTTTGTGTGAAAATCTGCACTCTCTTACTTTTCTCTCTATATGGCTGCTGATCTAACTCTTGTGAATCTTCAAAATAAGGCCTAAAATAAAGTCTTACATATGCACCATAATATTGGGCTTATGGGCAAAATCGGCTAGTCAAATTGGGCTTAAATTTATGCACAAGGGAAGGAAAAGAGACTCAAAACCTTGGACTTTTATTTAGGATTAATTACAGAAATTCCACCTTTTAGTTTACTTATTACCATTATCCCCTATAAGTTTTACAAATCTCCAAATTCCCTCATTTTCACGCATCAGATTAGTGTATCTCGCGCATCAGATTAATGTATCAGCGCATCAGATCAGTGTATCTTGCGCATCAGATTAGTGTATTATGTATAAAAGGTATATTAGATTAGTGTATCATATATAAAATGTAATGTATCTTACTTAACGATTAATGTATCTCACGCATCAGATTAATGTATTAGCGCTTATATTATTATATCCGTTTGAGGGATTTCTGCAATTATAAACTTTTAAGGGATAAATTGTAATTTTGCCTTAAAAGTATGTGATTTCTGTAATTTTCCCTTAATTATTTAATAAAAAATCATCAATTAAATATTCGTAGTTACCGAATATTTCAAAATTTTAGTTTAAATTTTACGGGAAGAGTCAAAATAGTTCTAGTAACGTTCGTCCTCGAACGATAAAAGAATAGAACGCACCTGAACGCTCAAAAAGATGAGGATATCTACTCCTCATGTCTGACTCGGTCTCCCATGTAGCCTCCTCCACTGGATGATTCTTCCATTGAACCTTTACTGAAGCAATCTCTTTCGACCTCAACTATTGAATTTACCTATCCAAAATGGTTGTCGGTTCATCCTCAAAAGTCAAATTCTGATCAAGTAATACCGAATCCCATTGAATCACATGGGCACCACCTTGATGATACCTTTTCAACATCGAAATATGAAATACGGGATGATCACCCGACAAACCAGGTGGCAAAGCCAACTGATACTCCACCTCACCAATACGCTCCACAATCTCGAAAGGACCAGTATACCTTGGGCTCAACTTGCCCTTCTTTCTAAATCTCATCACACCCTTCATGGGCGAAACCTTCAATAGAATCCTCTCTCCAACGATAAACTCCAAATCACGAACCTTTCGATTTGCATAACTCTTTTGCCTACTCTGAGCAATGAGAAGTCTATCTTGGATCAACTTGACATTGTCCAAGGACTCCCTCAACAAATCTATACCCCACGGTCTAACCTCAAATGCATCAAACCAACTAATTGGAGATTGACATCTCCTACCATACAAAGCAAATGGTGACATCTCAATGCTCGAATGGTAACTATTATTGTAAGCAAACTCCGCTAATGGCAAGAACTGATCCCAGTAACCATCAAAGGCGATCACAAACGCCCGCAACATATCATCAAGAACCTGAATAGTCCGTTCAGACTGACCGTCAATCTGAGGGTGAAAGGTTGTACTAAGATCCACCCGAGTGCCCAACTCCTTCTGCATAGACCAGCAGAAATGAGATGTAAATTATGTGCCACAATCGAAAATATTAGAAAGGGGAACCCCATGCAAACGAACTATCTCTCAAATATAGATCTTGGCTAACTTCTCTGAATTATAGGTAGTCTTAACTGGTACGAAGTGTGAAGACTAAGTCAATCGATCCACGATGACCCATATAACATCAAACTTACCTAAGGTACGTGGCAACCCTACCACAAAGTCCATAGCAATATGCTCCCACTTCCACTTAGGTATGGGCATCCTCTGAGTCACACCTCCAGGCTTTTGGTGTTCATACTTCACTTACTGACAATTCAAACACCGAGATACAAAATCTACTAAGTCTCTCTTCATACGACACCACCAATAATGCTTCTTCAAGTCACGATACATCTTAGTCACCCTCGGATGAATAGAGTACCTCAGACTATGTGCCTCTTCCATGATCAATTTACTCGCCAGCCTGTAACAAGGCGAGACTACCCATACTTACCGTCTTTCGACTCAAGGCACTTGCTACCACATTTGCCTTACCCGGATAATAAAGAATAGTCATGTCGTAGTCGTTGAGCAACTCCAACCATCTCCGCTACCTCAAATGGAGATCCCTTTGATTGAATATATACTGGAGACTACGATGATACGTGAATACCTCACAATGCACACCATAAAGATAATGCCTCCAAATTTTTAATGCAAACACAACAACCGCCAACTCCAAATCATGAATAAGATAGTTCTTTTCATGAACCTTCAACTGCCTCGAAGCATAAGCTTTCACTTTCCCCTTCTGCATCAATACGCAACCAAGACCGATTCGAGAAGCATCACAATATACAACAAAAACCTATCCCTCCACGGGTAGGGTCAAAATCGGAGCAATAGTCAATAAAGTCTTGAGCTTTTGAAAACTCACCTTACATTCATCAGACCACTGGAAAACCACTACTTTCTGGGTCAATCTAGTTAATGGGGATGCAATGGATGAGAACCCCTCTACAAACCATTGTTAATAACCTGCAAAGCCTAAGAAACTCTGAATCTCAATAACTGAAGCAGGCCTGACCCAACCTCTAACTGCCTCAATCTTTTTAGGATCCACCATAATACCCTCCTTGGACACTATATGTCCCAAGAATGCTACCGAGCTAAGCCAAAACTCACACTTTGAAAACTTTGCATAAAGCTTTTTCTCCTTCAGAATCCCAAGCACAATCCTTAAATGATGCTCGTGTTCCTCCTTACTGCGGGAGTATATCAATATATCGTCTATGAAAACAATAACAAAGGAATCCAAGTACAGTTTGAATACTCAATTCATCAAGTCCATAAAAGCTGTTGGGGCATTAGTCAATCCGAAAGACATCACCAAAAACTCGTAATGGCCAAAACGTGTCCGAAAAGCTATCTTAGGGCTATCCTCCGCCCTAAACTTCAACTGATGGTAACCATATTTCCAGTCAATCGTGGAGAAAACTGAAGCACCTTGCAATTGATCAAATAAATCATCAATATGAGGTATCGGGTACTTATTTCTGATGGTAACATTGTTTAACTGTCGGTAGGCAATACACATACGCATAGATCCATCTTTCTTCTTCACAAATAACACTGGAGCACCCCAAGGAGATACACTCGGTCTTATAAACCCTTGCTCAACAAATCCTACAACTATTCCTTCTACTCTTTCAATTCAATTGGTGCCATACGATAAGGAGGAATGGAAATAGGTTGAGTGCCTGGCTCTATGTCAATAAAAAAATCAATATCACAATCAGGAGGAAGACCTGGTAAATCTATCGAAAATACCTCTGAAAATTCACTCACCACCGGAATAGATTCAAGCATAGGAGTCTCAACACTAGAATCTCAAATGTGCGCCAAGTAAGCCAAACATCCTCTCTCTACCAAGTGACGAGCCTTAAGAAATGATATCACCCCTTTAGGAGGGTGACTAAGAAAACCTCTCCATTCTAATATAGGAATTCCAGACATAGCTAATGTAACTGTCTTGGCATAACACTTTAAAATTGCATGGTAAGGAGATAACCAATCCATACCAAGAATAGCATCAACATCTAACATATCTAAGACCTTTAAATCTGCATGAGTGTCATATCCCATCAAGGTAACTATACATAGTCGATACACCCGATCTACCACTACAGAATCCCCAACAGGAGTAGAAACATGTATCGGCAAATCAAGAGACTCACATAATATATCCAGACTCGAAGCAAAATATGTGGATACATAAGAATAAGTAGAGCTTGGATCAAATAATACAGTAGCTGGTCGATGAAAAATTAGAATAATACATGTGATAAGAGCATCTGAAGCCTCAGCCTCTAGCCTACCTGGAAAAGCATAATAGTGAGAATGACCGCCCGCAAATTGTGAACCTCCACGACCAGAAGGAGAACCACCTCGACCAGAAGGAGAACCACCTCTACCTGAATGAGAACCACCTCTGCCACTCTGTACACCTCCCCTAGTTGGAGGTTGTGCAGCCCTAAAATTCGAATCTTAAAAACCCTGATGTAAGCCCCCACGTCAAGTCCTAGGGCAATCTCTAATAAAGTGTCCCATATCACCACACTCAAAACAACCCCTACGAGACATAGGCTGATGAGAGGAACCTGAATGACCAGAATGTCTTCCATGGCCTACATGTCTAGAAGATGAACAATGTGAAGTATGCACCGAACTCGATTAACTATGCCAGTGAAACCAGCATCAGACGTTGGTATAACAACATGAATGGGTCTGCTAGACTGAGAGTGATAACCTCTCCCTAAGTAACCTCGACTCCTAGGCAGAGCACCACCATAATCACCTGAATGACGGGTCTTCTTGCCCTCACATTGCTCAAATCCCTCACGTCGAATCATCTCCAACTCCTTAGCACCATCTATCACCTTCTGGAATGGAATACCAGGAGTAGCAACTTGAATAATCAGCACCTAAACAAACCGCCTTACTCTCTCAGCCTCTGTGGGAAGTATCATCGAAGCATGCCTAGCCAAAGCATGGAATTTACCCTCATACTCTGTGACTGATATGCCATCTTGCTGCAAACCCTTGAACTAGGCCCTTTTGCGCTCCCTCTCACTGTGTGGAACAAACTTGGCTAGAAATACCTGAGTAAACTGACTCCATGATAGTGGAGGGGATCCAACTAGCCTACCACTAATATAATCCCTCCACCACTGCTCGGCAGAGCCAGTCATCTGAAATGCTGTGTAGTCGACTCCATGAGACTCCACTAATCCAAGATTATGCAACCTTTCATAATATAAATTCATATGTATTCTCAATTAAGCCACCAGTATAAGTCAGAGGATTCATTAGTCTGAACCTCCCAAACATCTTTTGTTCATCAATGGTCATGGAAGGCATGTTCACCAAGTGTGATGCAATACCTGGCAATTCTATAATATCTAAACGGAGAGCTACACCAACGGCTGGCTGAGTCCTGGGAGTCTGAGAATTTGGAGCAACCATCGGATCTGGAGTCTGACCTCCAACACGGGTCTATGAGGCATCAGAGGTGACAGGCAAAGTTCCCGCCTGAGCCATTCTCTCTAGAAGTCCTAACATATGAGCCAAGGTATCTTGAAGCACTGGGATGGCAATAATACTAGGTGGGGCCTGAGCTGGTCCATCCCCCTCAACACGATCCTGCACATCCCCATGAATAACATCTGCATCGGGAGGTACTGTCCTATCATGACCCTGGGTAGCTATTGGTACTTGTCCTTCCAGTGGTGCTGCAATACGACCCCTGCCATGACCTTGACCTCGAGCTTGTCCCCTACCTATACCTCAGATAGTGCTCCTAGAAGCATGCACAGGAATAGGCTCCTGATCACCACTTACCGATGTACGAGTCCTCGCCATCTGAGAGAGAATGACATATCAAGATTAGAATTTCAACAAGGTCAAGTGTGGACGATAATGAATGAAAGAATAGATTTTTTCCTAAATGTCCTATACCTCTCGAAGATAGGTATGGACGTCATCATACCGATCCGCAAAACTCTACTAGACATTGCTCTTATACTCGTGAGACCGATGAACCTAGGGCTCTGATACCAAGTTGTCACGACCCAAATTCACAAGTCGTGATGACACCTATGTTCCCAACCAATAGGTAAGCCAACCCAACATATTTTACCAATTATAACTAACTAATAAGGTAAAAATGTAAACAACGAGTAAAAATCTCCAACACTAAGTTCTTTATAAATACGACATGCGGAAAGCTAAAATACCACCCAAGAATTGGTGTCATAAGTACAAGAGCTTTTAAATATGATGCAAGTTTGAAACTAAATGACAAAACCAGGGATATCATGTCTGAATACTAAAATCACAAAATAATAAAAGATAGAGGGAGGTGTGGGCCACGAAACAGTCAAGCAGCTCACCACAACTCCAACATACTCCAAGCTCGGACTCAAAAAGCTCCTCGAGATGTGCTCGTACTTGGAATTGAATCTGCACCACAAAGAGTGCAACAAGTGTGGTATGAGTACGAAACCACATGTACCCAGTATATCTCATAGACCGACAACGAAGAAGTAGTGACATGAGTTTATATAAGAAAATCAGTCCCTTACTTATACAGGTCTATATTATACTCACCAGTCAAGTTTCATCAAATAAGAATAATCAACCTCACGTAATAAACAACCACCAATAAACACATGTAATCAACAATAATAACTGAGGTAATGAGATGCAATGAAATGTGACACTATGAAATTGTCAAACCCCAAGGCTACCCCCTAGACGCGGACACGGGACCTAGGATCACAAGTGACCCTAAGCTAACCTTGCTAGTATGACATGAGCATACTAAGAATAATAATAACTAATGTGGAAGCTAATCATAAGTAAATTTGAAATGATAGGGAATACCCATAAACTAAAACTGAATATATGAAATCTGAGAGATTAATACAAGAGAAATATCAAACTCAAATACTAAGTTGAATCTAACTATGTCTGAAATAAGCCTCTAAAACTGACTAGAAATGTTGGACATGCCCCCAACTAGATCTAGCAAAACTGAAACTAAAGACTAAAAGCGATAAGATAACCATGTCACTAGTCCTCAAAAAATGAGGACTCACCACTAATGCTGCTAAACTAAAGATCGGGAATCAATCTAAGCGTGATCACTGCTGAGGAGCTGAACCTACATCACGAGAAGATGTAGCGCAGAGTATGTGTCAGTACTTGAAAGGTACTGAGCATATAGGATAGAGTAAATCTAAAATAAACATATAATTGAATAAGCAATAAAGCAAGAGCATAATCTGAACATGATATAGATACTGAATACTGAACTAACTAAATGCAATGACTAATTTATAACATGCTGAAACTGAATACTGACTATACTGAAAATGTGGCTAATGCAATAGAGTCTGACTGAACTGTAGGAGCTACTAATAACCGATAATAAAACCACATGAGCTAAATGTGGAGTCCGATATATATGCCCCATCGAGAGGACCCAATATACCCTACTAGAGGTATAGAGGCATACTAGCGTGATCAATAAATTGATGCCCACAGAGGGGACTTATAACCTACGTGACTCGTAGTTCTAGGACTATATGGGTGACTGACCCTAGTCCAAATCGGTTTCAAGTTATTCCCAATAGATTAAGTGATTAACACATTATGACTGAATATCTGTAGTATACTTGATAGCTCAAACTGATATGCAAACTGAGAATGCGCAATAATAAACTGGTAATGATACATTTAAAACTGAGGCATGTATATCTAAAATAACTAAAATATCTGACCTAGCCTGTGTAATTCAAGAACGAAAGAAATACATAGCTAGGGTTCTAAAATTCATGCAAGAAATGAAGTAATAACGTGATCATCTGATTTGGAACATGTAAATAACTAATTCATGATAATCTACTGAATTTCTAGAAACCCTAGGTTTAATCATGATAAGGGAATCAAGAATCTGACTAAAATCTAGGGACCTAATGGGCGAAAGGAACCCACTAGTGAAATCCCACATACTTGGTGATGAATTCCATGGAGAAATCTTTCGATTTTGGGGCTGGAACTGGTGGAACCTTGTTGCGTTCTTGAACTAGGGTTCTTGACTTATTTCTGCTCTAACGCTCTAATTTTTCTAAGTTTTGATGAATGATTTGTCTTAGGTAAGTTCTAGTTATGTTTCTAGGCTAAAACTAACCAAAACCACATAGTTTAGGGGTCCAATGCTTAAGGAAAAGACCAAAACACCCCTGATTTAAAATCTACTGAAGCCACCGACGGGAGTGATCGACGGATCCACGATCCGTCCTGTGAGTCCGTTGATCGACTTTAGAGGATGGGTCCTGGGGGTATCGACCTACGGACTGATCGACGTTCCATCGATGGATCCACGATCCATTTTGTGAGTCTGTTGATCGACTTTAGAGATCAAGTTCTGATGGTCTCGACCTACAGACTGATCGACGGTCCGTTGACGGATCCACAATCCGTCCTGTCAGTTCGTCGATCGACTTCTAGAAATCTACTGGTTTAGTCTGTTTTTGGATACGGGGTGTTACATTATCTCCCCCTTGGGAACATTCATCCTTGAATGAAGGCTAAACTAGCTAAAATGGAGGGAAGAAGCTGCAAACCCTACCACTAAACACTGGAGACTGATTTCTAACTGAACTAAGTTCCAAGAACATGCAAATACGCTGAAAATGCAAGTACAAAATGAAGGAACATGATGCTAAGACTAAATTTACGCATGAATGGCTGAAAAACTGAAGAGGAATTATTACCTCAAGACGGAATGGAATCGAAAGGAAAGAGGTGAGCATACTTAGCCTTTATGGCTGCTTCTGCTTCCCAAGTAGCTCCCTCTACAGACCAACTCCTTCACAAAACCTTGACTGAAGCGACAGTTTTGTTTCTCAACCTTCTAACCTGACGATCAAGAATCTCAACTGGTACCTCTTCATTCACAGCCATACTTTCTAAAGGCACAATAGATGCTGGGTCACCCACACACTTCTTCAATAGCGAAATGTGAAAAACTGCATGCACTGCTGCTAGTTCTGTTGGCAACTCTAACTCATAAGCCACTTTACCAATCCTTTTCAAGATCTGAAGGTTGTTTTCGGAATGTCACTATCTCTGACTCTAAGCTGATGATAACCTGATCTGAGGTCTATCTTTGAGAAATGACTAGCACCCTGAAGTTGGTCAAACAAGTCATCAATCCTGGGATTGGGATACTTATTCTTGATTGTGACCTTGTTCAACTGTCTATAGTCAATGCACATTCTGAGAGAACCATATTTCTTCTTTACGAATAACATTGGTGCACCCCTTGGTGAAATACTAGGTCTGATGAAGCCCTTATCTACAAGGTCTTTCAATTGCTCTGTCAAAGAGAGGTACTTAGCTTGGATAGTATTATGGGATGCTATCTTTGCATTGCACAAGTATACTCGGAGGTGGCTTGTGAAGTAGTCCTCTTGAGTATGAAGGATTAATGGTTGAAGTATGCAATTATGAATGTCTTATGTTAACTTGCTATAATATAGTACTTATGTTGGAATTTATGATATAGTTATGTTATTGTCTCTTATGCTTATGTCTTATGTTGACTAACCATTTGAGATGCTTTATGATGTTGTGCTAGCTTTCATACTTGGTACATTTTGCATGTACTAACGCATATTGCCTACATTCTAATCAAATGTAGGGTCTTGGGAGATTGAGTTGCTTGGAGGCTAGGTTCCTAAGTGCAAGAAGACTTGAAGATTGGTGAGTCCTCATAGTTTCGAGGACAAACCCCTTTATGTTCCTTTTATGTCTTTTCTTATGTTTTAGACTTTGTATGGGCTGCGTCCCAATGATTTTTATTCACGTTATTCATAGATGGTTTGAGACAAGGTTTTTAGTAAAGACTTACGCTCTTTATGAAATTGTTTTAGATGGATTGAAAGAAAATTTTAAATTCTCCCTACTTTTCTATGATCTTATGTTATGATGATGCTAAGGGTTGTATGTGACCCCTTCGGAGTCAAGTATGCCACGTTACCTCTAGGGGGTACCCTTGGGTTGTGACACACTTAGGCAATATTTTAGGGCCTTCAAACGACAGTTCCACCTACGGTCCGTGGATTGGACTACAGTCCATCTTGTCACTCCGTGGTTTGAGTACTGAAAATCAACTTTCTGACCAGGACCTACGATCGTCCACCTACGGCCTGCTAATGGACCGACGATCCGTGGTTGGCTCCGTCAATGGATCATTCTGCACTTTTCAGCTCTTATCTCTCTAAACCACTTCCGAACCAATTTCCTGCAAAGATTACATCAAAACCATCAATTCTAATAATAAAACAACCTACGACTCACACAAACTCTAAGTGAAATGTATCAATAGTACCGTAAACTCACGGTACACCAACACCCTTAAGTCTAAATGTAAGTTTCAACTTAGGGTTCCAAAAATTGTTTGAATTGTTTGGTAAAATGAACATTCGGAATCCTAAGAATGAAGAACTAGCATAATTGAATGTTGAAATGCTTGATGAGACTTCGTTAATGTTGAAAAAATAATAATAATAAGGCCAAATATGTATGATCCTAAATAAAAAATGGATGATACATGGCACAGATAGCATCCACGATACCCCGTCTACGAAACGTAGATCCATCTACGGACCGCAGATGAGGCTCGTGATTGGATGCATATGAAAATTTTCACCAAGTGTGGCACCACAGATGTGAACTACGGTCCGTAGATCAATCTACGGACCGTTCTGCACATCCGTGGTTTCCATCTGTGACCTATATTGTTGGCCACCTGATCCACAGAAGAGATCCACGGACCGTAGGTTTCCTCCGTGGATGACCACTGTAGCTTCTGTCTAAAATCTTCTTTGGACTTTGTCACTGTTCGTTTACACTTCTAAAAGTTTTTTTGGTTGTGTCTAGTTAGTTTTGGCACTAATATTGCGTCCACAGGTACGATGGCACCCAAGAAGCTAATAACCTACTCAAAACAGGGCAAGTCAAAATCTGTTGCTCCTAGCTTCAGGTTAATCGATGAGGACACGAACACGGAAACTGATCCAACATACGTTCCTCCCAACACACGGACTTCTCCCACTGCACCCCGTGCCACCAGAGGCACCCCCCAGAAGGTGCTTCCCGACGTAGTCACTGTCTCTCTGTCTGATGAGGAGCACACACTGATCGGATCACCAACTGGGGTTGTTTCCAGTTCAGAGGAGGGGTCTATGTCCGGATCCGAGTCTGCCCAGGCTTCAGGCTCTGAGTCGAACAATTCTACGGGTCATGCCTCAAGGTTCGAATCTGCCCAGGTTTCAGGTTCCGAATCTGCCCACGCTGCAGAGTGCGGTGACAATGAGCAAGCAACCTTGTCTGATGAAGCCACTAGCTTGGAGCCTGTACCTGCACCACGGAATGATGATCCTATTCTCGTCACCGGCGAGCCAAATAGATGGTGCGTAGAGGACCAATGGCAAATTTATCGGGATGCCAAGATGATAAATGACAAACAGAAAATGGCCCGACTTATTACAGAGGAGCGCAGAGTCCTCACGGGGAGCTTGCACACTGTCCCGGACATCCACCGGCTATTTAACTTTCACAAGTGTGACTGGATAGCTCGAGACCCAGGGACATACAGCGAGGAGATTGTGCGAGAATTCTATGCCTCTTATGCTGCCACTCTCCGAGGTTCAATTTCCAAGCGGTCAAAGCCCCTAGCCTAAGATCCTCTCACTTCCGCTTTTGTCCGAGGTTGTCCGGTGGACATATCACCTGCCACCATCAGCCGTTTTCTCTATGGTCCTACCACGGGTCACTCTTGGTCTCTCAACACAGCAAAGTTTGATTACAGATGGGACATCGTGCGGACGCTTTCCAGAGGAACGCTGAGCAGCGAGAGGCTGTTCTACTATGGTTGGCTAGGTACATTGCTGCAGATGGCGAGCGTGCGGAATGGGTCGCTGCTCTACGGTTGGGCATCCGACATGCCATATTAAATTTTGTGGCCAAGTTCTTCTGGTTGCTGGTACGCAACAGAGTGTCACCTACAAAAGCTGACAACCAAGTCACATGAGACAGAGCGGTTATGGTTGCAGCAATGGTAGCAGGAGTGGAGATTGACTTTGCCCGCATGCTGCTGGCAGAGATTCACGAGAGGGCATTCAAGACCTCCACTACTTACCCCTTCCCATGTCTAATTTTTCAGTTGTGCAGGGACTCTGGAGTACCGATCTGGCATTGTGACAGGTTAGTCCACCCTACAGGGGCATTGGACATAGGCCTCATTCGAGATGAGGCAAATGTGGCAGCACCTCGCAGAGAGCCCTAGGTTGAGGTACCTCCCTTGGGTGCTGATCTTGCAGACACAGTGGGGCAGGCACAGGGCGGTTACCCCAGTATACCAGATCACACCGATACTGTCCCGGCCTCCTCTTCTCAGGCAGCTAGTATGGCTCCTAGCTCTTCCCGGTCCACACCACAGTTAGGAGCGACTGTTGTCCCATTGGCATGAGTACATAAATTGGAAGCTAAGATGGCCACACTGCTATATCACATCTAGCCGTGGATGCAAAAGTCGATAACCGAGTCCGAGGCTAGAATGGAGCGAAGGATGGAGGGGATGATGGACCGGAAGGTCCAGGCTGTTAATAAGCGTCTTGATGCCTTTGAGTTGTGCATACTCGAGCGATCAGCCCCGGCCATAGATTTATCTGCTTTGTAGGCTGAATTAGCCAGTCTCTGGACTGACGTTGATGCCATTTCTTTTCGCCCCTTCTGTTGAGCCTCAGGTTGCACCTACTGCACTGGCTGATGATACAGTGCTGGATGCTTTATTCAGTGGGACCGCCGAGGAGGGGCTTGCGCCGACACATGCCAAAGCCAAGCGGCACCGTTCTCATCCCACTATTGTTCCAGCGAGCTCCGGGAAACCGGACCCCCCATGCTTGTTAATGATTCGCCGGCGCTTTGCGCCACAGGTTTGCTTCACCCAATCCATTTTCTTTTACTGTTTCTACATGCATTGGGGACAATTGCATCTATTTTTGTTGGGGTGGGGTAAATGGATTGTGAGTGATAGGGTGAAGTCTGAATAACCCAACTCATGAATCCTCTCTTGGGGTTTTCTTGCCTGTGTTCTTTCCCCCTAAGAGACTGTTTAATTTTTGTTGAACCGGTATGTCTTAGGATCGTATGTGTAGAAGCATGATAAAGAAAGAAGCATAATGGCTTATGAAAAATAATACCCATCAGATTTTGGGATGTATGTTAGAATTTGTAGGCTACGATTAGTTGAATGTGTTGGCTTTGAGTATGACATAATAACGAATCAACTCGATGGCATGACTTAGGCTGAAACTTGAACTAGGTAATCTGATAACTTGATGATGGAACTATGTGCCAAGAGTGTGTGAGAATCGTTGAGTGTTCAAACAATTTTTGTGCAAAACTAGAACTTGCCTGGTTAGTCCTACTAAGACAATTCAATCTAGAGGTTAGGAAGTGATTATAGGCCATTGTTCTGAAAAATCCACAAGTTGCCTAAAAGAAGGATCCAACCAAATGAAATAAATGCTCCCTTTGATCCAAAAACTTTGAGCCTATAATTAAACCATTTCTTTCCAAACCACGAACTCACCTTCCCATAATCTACTATGTTGGCCCCGGTCCCTCCTTGGACATGTGCACTTCGACTTAGGTCAAAAGCCTAAGTTGAGGGTGGCTAATGTAAAAAGTAACTTCAATCTTGGCCCTGACCCGACATCGGGTATTGTGCACCTCAACTAATAGAAAATCCATACGTTGAGAGTGGCTATGAAAGAGGGAACTGAAAGAAAAATGGGTATGAAAAAAGTGATGTGAAAAAAAAAAAAAAGAGAGAAAAGAAAGGTTGTGACTTGTTGAAAGATAAAAGAAAAATAAAATAAAAGTAAAAGAGCTACAAAGTCTAAAGTCACATCCGTGGTTGAGGAAAATTAAGGGAAAGAAGGTAAAGCGATAGTATGACAAAAATAGGGCAAAAGAGGTTAAAAGCCTAGTGTAATGTCAAGGAGGGCAGAAAGTCACTAAGCAGTACCCAAATGTACCACACCTGACCCTGAGCCTACGTTACAAGCCAATAAAGTCCTATAGTGATCCTAGAGTCTAGTTTGGAGAGTCTAAGCAGTGAAAATAAGGGCAAGCTTATGGCATTAAGCACTAACTGTACTTGAAATTACTTCTGAGCGAGAGTGTTGAATAAATCCTTGTACCATGAATGACATTCATTTTTTTTTGTGGAAAGGGGATTTTGTTTGAAGTAAGGGCACTAGTTACATTGTCGGAAAGTTAATACCTTGGTGACAGTGAGAAGGTGTATGTTGTGTGTTAGTTGGTCGATCTGTGTCATGGTTTGATCCGCATGAATTAGCTTGTCGAGTCTAAGAGAACGAAGTTGCACCCGAAAAGTGATGGGGGGTTAGAGAGCCATGTGATTGCTTGGGCCTGAATTGCTTGCTTCTATACAAATGTCGTTTAGAGTCGTAGTGCGTCGCTTGAGGACAAACAACGAATTTAAGTTGAGGGTGTTGATATACCGTCAGTTTACGGTATTTCTAATACAGTTCACTTACAAGTTGTGTGTGTCTAGGGCATTTTTGTATTGGTTTTTATGTGTTTTTATCATATTTTGCAGGAAAGATGTTCAGGCGTGGAAGTATAGAGACAGTTGACAGAAATGCAGAAAAAGGGCATTCACGGAGGTGATCTACGAACCGTAGGTCCATTCACGGTTCGTAGGTGATGACCGTAGATCAGCAGGCAAGGTATGGAAGACAAATCAGGGAAATCTGACCAAGAGTGGAACCACGGTGGCCATTGACAGTCCGTAGATTGATCTACGGACCGTACTGTTGATCCGTAGATTAATACTGCGAGGGTTCCAGTACCTAATTTTTGAAGATTCCAAGTGTGGAGCTACGGAGGGGAGCGACGGACCGTAGATCGATCTACTGTCCGTACTGTAAGTCCGTCGTTTGCTTCAGAGAAGCTGAGTTTCGGAAGCTGAAATATTTTCTAAGTCCTGGCTGACGGAAAGGACTTACAGACTGTAGATCCATTAACGGTCCGTAAGTCAGTCTCGTGGAATGAAGACGCGTGCCTGAACAAACTTTCCTTAATTTGCTTCCCTTTTAATTTAGGATTTCGTTTTCTATAAATAGGGCATGTAAACCTCGTTTTTGGGAGTTAGACATTATTATTCTAGTTTTACTTGGTGACTTTGGAGATTAATTTGCAACCCTAGCAATTATTGATTTCCTAAGTTCGTTTTGAAGATTTTGGCCTTGCAATTCAAGTTGAATTTCTGGGTTTATTATTTTATTTACGTAAGTTCATGATTTCTTCATCTAACACTATGAATTGTGTTCTTGCTATTATGGGTAACTAAACTTCGCAACTAGGGTTGTGGGATCCATGAGCGATTAACAAAGTATGAATAGTAAATAAGCAATTCTTGAATAGTGTCTTGCATGCATTGATAATTCTTTCGTTTAGAAGTCTTTTTAACGAGTGCACGCGTTAGAACTTGCCTTGTTGCTACTTGCCAGACCAAGGAGGTAATCAACAAGAAAAGAATTATCAACATAGA
>JAJOON010021091.1:0-44858 GCA_029582645.1 Solanum megistacrolobum | reverse complement strand
TATATATATATATATATATATATATATATATATATATATAAATATGTAATTTTAATAGTAATTGATAGTGTTATACTAACGAAATTTGCAAAAAAGAAAATTGAGAAAAATATTTATTTTTCTCTCTAATTAAATACACTAGGTAACCATGCATATATATGATAAAACTAAACTAACCATTGTAAAATATAAAAATCAAATTATTGAATCTGTAAAATGAAATTATGTAAACTAGGAGAAAATAGTGTTATGATTTTTAATTTTGCCTTTTCTTTTAATAAATCAAATGGTAAACTACAATTGAATAACCTCTATACTCTTGAAAATAGATTTATATAAAATGCTATAACATCAACATACAAGAAAAGTTCTATTCTAATAAAAAAAATTTAAAATATCTAACCGCGCGAAATGCGGGCCCATTTACTAGTATATATATATAATTCATATCTTTTAGGATAAAAATAGTTCTTGACAAAATATACAGATACGTCACCTTAAATATTGGTGATTAAGCTTAAATAATTTTAGGATGACGTTTCTCGATGTACATTGTTATGACATCACATACAGAATTGACGAAAAGATCGATTACAAAAGGATTGTTAAAAGAACTCAATAATATATCTGATGGAATATATTTAAGTGATAATGCGTCAATTCCTACTCTATTTAACAACAAGTCATAAGTGTTAAGTCTAATTCCATTAGAGGGAAGGGAAGAATTATCGATAACTATTTCAATTACGAGTATTTATATTAACTTGTGCAGCATGTAATAATAGATAAAGATTTTATTGAATCAAGCTTCCATCACCGTGATTGAATTAGGAATAATATATTCCTTAAATGATCATTATCAATAGATTGCAAATATACTATTTTCTCATCTTTGTCTATGTTACAATTTTAAATTTTGAGTTATTAATTCTATTCTTTTAAATTCTTTTAGGGTAGAATCTTCCCGAACATTTATGGTCATTTATTTTCTCACTCTATTACCTTGACATTATGAATGATATCATGTAATTGTGTAAGTACGTATTTATATTAATATATATTAAATATAGAAGGCTTGAACTTGGACTTGGGGCTTGCGCTTGGATCTGAACTTAAACTAAATTTTTTTTTATAAAGCTTAACTATTTGCTTTATAAATAACAATGTTTTTACAGACAAGAATAATATATATAGAAACAAGGGTCATATCATATATATATCTATAGTGCGATACAAACTGCACAATATAGGTCCAAAATTAAAATGCCAAAGAGACAAAATAACTCAAGATAGAGATAATGATAGTTTATGTTCACTCAATAATAATATTGTGGTCATCATTTTTCAGAAATATTTTCACAATATCTAGGCATGGTTGCAAAATGGTATTCCTCCATGCTTCATCAACAACTTCTTTTCTATCTCCTTTGAATACGTTAGTAGCAATAATATGATGCACCAACAACATTTTCTCATTTATTAACCGTTGAATCTTGTCAAGTTGGTGACAAATTAAGTAACAAGTATTACGCTTGATATTAGCAATTGACGATTGAAGAATTATCTTTTTTTATTCATCATCTTCGTCTATATTTGTTTTTTCTCTTAAATATTTGTCCATTTAGGGTACACCAATGGACCGTTTGATTCCTTTGGTGTAATCTGCATTTGGAATGAAAATTTGCCGCACCTCATCCACTCGCCCTGCATGCAACATAAATTTGTAGAATAGTTTTATTTAGTGGAACATAGACTTGATAACCAAAAATATTATTAAAAAAATTATATAAGAAATTTTTTTCGCTAGATGCATAATTATATCTTGATTAATACATCGAACAATTACTAAAACTACCTGCATTGACCATTTGATCAACCCGCATGTCAACTCTACGGTACAAGACTGATTGCTCTACATCAATCCAAATAAACAAAGTATCATACTTATATTTGAACATGAACACAGAGTCTTCCACAAGTTTTTCAATATACGAATTTGACTCTCCAATATTAATTGGAACACGCTGAGTCTTCAAAAAAATTTCTATGTAGACAATAGCTTGCAAACAAAAATCTTCAACTGTGAAGTCGAAATCTAGCTCAATTTCACTTAAGAAAATGTGATCAAATTAATTTTCTCAGAATTGGAACACAAAATCTTTTAATAATAAAATATATTTTCCACTAGAATCTACAATTACTACTATTAAATTATCTAGGTAGTCATTTGATATAAATATTGTGGGAAATAAATATATGTACCTAACAAATAGTGTTGTACACCTTGTTTCTCACTGTATGTGATATTGTTTGTAACAATTGCAAGTCCCTTATATACTTGCATTTTGTCTGAGTTAATTATTTCTCCTTGAAAATGGGTGGCAAGGTCAACAGAGAGACGAGATTTTCCCGTTCCTATTGCTCCCATTATGAACACCAATTTTTTCTTGTTGAACTTGTTATTGTTGATCAAACTATTCATTTTAGCTATACATAAAATAAAATAAAAATAATTATTAGTTTAAAATAGTAAATAATCTCATAAAAAACCACTCATGCATAGAGTGAAAAATAAAAAAATTTGTAAATATAAAGTTAATAAGTAGAAACCTTGCTTGAAATGGAATATACAATGTAAAAAAAAAAAAAAAATCTTGATGGTGGCTATGAAAGAAAATGCATTCAACTTTAATAGTAAAATCTGTTTGTGGACTTATTAATTAACATACTATATTCAGAATTACTGATATCTTTTAGGATAAGGATGACTTTTGAAAAATTTATAGATATGTCAACTTGTATTTTGGTAATTATTATTAAATATATTTTAGGATAAAGTTATTACATGCTCATTGTTAAGAGATCACATACAACTGGCTTTTATAGTAAAAATGTGATTATAAACTTATTAATTGGTATACCAAATTATATATATATATATATATATATATAATTCATATCTTTTAGGATAAGAATAGTTCTTGAAAAAATATACAGGTACGTCACCTTGAATTATGGTGACTAAGCTTAAATAATTTTAGGACGACGTTTCTAGATGTTCATTGTTATGACATCACATATAGAATTGACAAAAAGATTGATTACACAAGGATCGTACAAATAACTCAATAATATTTCAGACGAAATCTATTCAAGTGATAGTGCGTCAATTCTTATACAAATTAACATGTCATAAGTGTTAAGTCTAATTCCATTAGAGGGAAGGGAACAATTATCGATATCTATTTAAATTACGAGTATTTATATTAACTTCTGCAGCATATAATAATAGATAAAGATTTTATTGAATCAAGCTTCCATCACCGTGATTGAATTAGGTAGAATATATTTTCTTAAATGATCATTACTGATAGATTGCAAATTTACTAGTTTCTCTTCTTTGTCTATGTAACATTTCTAAATTTTGAGTTAAGAATTCTATTCTTTCAAATTCTTTTAGGGTAGAATCTTCCCGAACATTCATGGTCATTTATTTTCTCACTCTATTACATTGACATTATTCATGATCTCATGTAATTGTGTAAGTACGTATTTATATTAAAATATATTAAATATAGCATACTTGGACTTGGACTTGGGGCTTGGGATTGGATCGAAACTTAATATAAATATTTTTTATAAAGCTTAAATATTTGTTCTATAAATAACAATGTTTTTACAGACAAGAATAATATATATAGAAAGAAGGGTCATATAATATATATATTTACAATGCGATACAAACTGTACAAAATAGGTCCAAAATTAAAATGCCGAAGAGACAAAATAACTCAAGATAGAGATAATGATAGTTTATGTTCACTCAATAACAATTTTGTGACCATCATTTTTGAGAAATGTTTTCACAATATCCAGGCATGGTCGCAAAATGGTATTCCTCCATGCTTCGTCAACAACTTCATTTCTATCTCCTTTGAAAACGTCAGTAGCAATAATATGATGCACCAACCACATTTTCTCATTTATTAACTGTTGAATCTTGTCAACTTGGTGACAAATTAATAAACGAGTATTATGCTTGATATTAGCAATTGATGATTGAAGAAGCATCTTATTTGATTCTTCATCTTCGTCTATATTTGTTTCTTCTTTACCTAATAAAATGTGATCAAATTAACTTTCTACGAATTGTAATTAATAATTTTTTAATAGTATTGTATATTTTCCACTAGAATCTACAATTACTACTATTTAATTATCTACGTAGTCATTTGATATAAATATTGTTGGAAATAAATATATATATACCTAACAAATAGTGTCTTGCATCTTGTTTCACACTGTGTGTGATCTTGTTTGTAACAATTTCAATTCCCTTATATACTTGCATTTTGTCTGAATTGATTATTTCTCCTAGAAAATGGGTGGCATGGTCAACAGAGAGACAGGATTTTCCCATTCCTGTGTCTCCCATTATGAACACCACTTTTGTAACACCCTGTATCCTACGTGTATTAGTTCTATCTATATGATGCTTATAAATTGCCTTGTGGTATAGTTATGGACTCCGTTTCCTATGCGACTAGTGACAATATTATAAGTTTAAAGTGAACTGTCTGTTGATTTTGCTGCGACCCAATTACGTTGACGTCTATGGAAGAATTTAAACTTGAGATCATAAGGTGGTATTTGAGTCTAACTTTTAAAGTGACATAGTGTATATAAGTTTTAAGTTAAGTTAAAGGTATTAAGGTCAAGAAATGGAATGAAATATTGAGGTGCTTGCTTGACTTAACTACGCTAGTAGGTGCACCACCTAGTTTGACTTATTGACCAGCCCAAAGGACCAAGTAGGTGTATCACTTACTAAGACTCTTTTGACCATGTTATTGGGCCAAGTACACAACACCAACTTCCATTAATCTGGCCCAAGTTGAATAGAAGAATAAGGGAAAAATGGACAGCCAAGGCCCAATCTTTCCAAACCCACAAGAAATAATTTGAATGGAAAAGTAGGTGCATCACCTACTTAAATGTGTGGCCTAAATTAAAGACATATGTTGGTTGCAAATGAAGTACAAGAAAGGTGGCAAAAAGAGCACCTATTAAGGAAGAATCTGATACAAATATCTCATTTTCCTCTTATCCAAATTTTAAGCTCTCAAGTTCATATATTTCTCTCTCTCAAGATGAAACAGCCACCCAATATTCCCACTAGGGTTCTAACCATTTTTTCATCCCGTTTCTTCCAATGTAGCCACAAGATCACCTGCTCTCATCTATTGTTTCAAGTATATTGAACAGTTCTTCAAGGGGAGTGAACTAGAGATAACTATATCTGTTGGCAGCCAAGGTTTTGCCACTCTCTTCCAAAGATTAAGAGAAGGTTACAAAAATAGTAATTGAAGGACAATAACAGATTTAGATAACCAAGGTAAGGGCACTGCAACAACCTCTATTTATTACTTTATTTGAGAATTCTAGACTTTCTTGTTTATTGCAACTCGTGGGATGGTGATTGCAAAACATAATTCAAGTCTTTTGATTATTTTTTAGTGTTGAGGACTACTATTCTATTTATTTGTTTATGGGAGGTCATGGATGTACTTAGAGAATGATTGCGGAAAGCTATAGGGGGCAGATTTATGAGCTATGGTGATGCACCATTCAATTAATGTGATGGTAAGCTCACTGCCCATTCCATGGGACGGTTGTTTCGTGTAAATAACTATAACGGACAAAACTTGTGAAAGAAAATAATCAATTAGAAGGATTATGGGCTGGCTGCCTAGCTAATGTTTTGATGAGTTGAAATATCCCGAGTTGGTTGGTAAGCTGCTAATATTAGCCTTAGTGATTGGTTGTTGTAGACGAAGATTATGACGTTAAAGGATAGGTTGACACTTCATAATTATATGAATTGGGAATTGAGGTATGTGAGGCTATTCGATTTCCTATTTCTTTGGCATGAATCCAACACTTGTATTACAAAGTAAGCTTTCTAAGTGCCCTTGATAGTGACGGATCAATAGTTGCAGTTCCTACTCCCTAGAGCATCAAAGTGAGTACTCTAATATGAGTTCATTACTAAATGTACGTGCTTACTATGCCAAGTATTAGCATGCATGGATTAAACTTGTTTCATCGTCAAAGTACCCTCGACACGTATTTCCCTTATATAAATCAAAATAATCCTAGATTACACATGGTACATAAGTTTGTATGTTGGATATAGAATCTGCCCATATCATGCCAACTTGCTTCAATTATCTATATATATGCCATCTTGTCACATGTTCATATGTTCCCTTTATTGGTTATTACTCCCATTGTGTTAGACTATAATGTTACCTCACAAGATCCCTACTTGCTCTATTGTACATTTTATATGTACTTACTTGGAATATGTATCCGTCCTTAAGTTGAATATGCCCACGTTCTCCCTTGTTTCCACTTTCATGTAAACCTTGTATTTGATATTAGTTAGTGAGTATCCGACTACCATATAGAGTTCAAATCTCTTGGCTTAAATGTCTTCACTTGATATGTGCTTCAATTTGAGATGTGAAAATGCTTACTGAGTCATAGAAGCTCCTAAGTATTACGTTAGTGTCACATTTGCTTCCCATGTCATTGTCATTATCGTAAGTCCATATTTGTATGTCTTCTACTATTGGTTCGTAGTTCCCAGTCTCAACAATGATTATGACCACCAAAACAACAATCTCAAAAGAGTTATGATCAACAAAAGAACAATAGCAAAAGAGTTATGAACATCAAAACAATAATCTCAAAGATTAAAAAATCTAAGTGAAGAAATCTGTATAATTATAGGTGGCAGCCAAGGGGCAAATGCCTAGCATGGGTCGATCCCAATTGGTATAGAAGGGTGGAAGCTCATGGGCGAAAGCCTAGCATGGGCTGATCCCAAATGGTATAGAAGAGTGACAGCTTATGGGCGAAAGCCTAGCATGGACCGATCCCAATTTGTGGAATTATGAGGACAGCATCCTAGGGGTTTAAATGCCTAGCATGGGTCATCCTCTTCTACCACTGATCAGCTGGTCATTTGTATCATAGGTCTTATAAATATTATAATGCACAGAAAAGTAAAGAAAAGAATGTAACATACAGAATTCCACAAGTATAAGCAATGTGGTCTCTAATATTTATCTATTGGTATTTGGTTTCACTTGAGCTCTCATTTTACATATGGATGTATTATGCCTTACATATTCACTATATTCTTTCATACTGACGTCACTTATTGGGGATGCTTCATTTCATGTTGCAGGTACAGGTACTCAACTAGTAGATACTCAACAATTGTTGGTGAGCTCCAGGTTGATTCGGGGCTTTGCCGAGTCTTTACTATGCGTATTTTCATAGTGGAACAGTCATGGATTCCAGTAGAGGCTTTGTAAACATTGTAAAGCTATCATCTGTATTCATAGTTTCACTTGTCACACGTATCGATTCAGGTAGTCAACATGTGTTGTATATAAAGCCTCTCATTAGTAAATCTATCTGCATAGTAGTTTACTTTCTCATCATAGGTCACTTGTAAAGCATGTATTCGTATGGTACTTATCTGTCTCACCTAGGTTGGGGTGTGACAAAAGTGGTATTAGAGTGGTTCGTCTTAGGGAGTCTACAAAGCCGTGTCTAGTAGAGCCTTACTTATGAATGTGTTGCGCGCCACATTTATAATTAGGGGGCTGCTTGGACATTTAGGAAATGTTACCTTCCTTCATAATCCAGATCGTGCGATAGAGTGAAGTTAAGAAGTCAAGTTCCACTTGTACATGATCATGCTATTCATATTATGCTTACGATGGTTAAGGTTAATGGTAGCTAAAATTTTAACATGCAACCTACAGAAAAGGATCTAAAGTTATCAAAATTTAGATTAGACTGAGTTCATTTTATTCGACCGTCTCACTCCATGAGGTATGCAAAGAATTTTATGTTATTTGCATTTTAAGTTGCATTTGTACCATTTTTATCACGTTGGATCAATTGAGAAAGATATAGTATGGTTATCCATATGCTTAAAAAATGATGGGTTACCTAGTTACATATATGAGTTGTAGCATTTCCAAGCACATCTTCATAGGAAGATGTAACCAACTCTTGAGTTTTATATTTCCTCCATATTTATAGGATCTATTCCTATAGAGGACACTCTTTCTTAGCCTGTGCTATACATAGAATTTTCGACATTACACATGTACTCAAAATTGATGTTGTTGAACCAGTTTCTTTTAGTTGGAAGAAGGCAGTGGCACAATCCTGATAGCTGAATGTATCAGTGCAATAGTGTTACTAGAGATACCCCTAATTGGCTGACAAGGCCAAAATTCTCACCATATATCATCCCGAATAAGTTAATAGTTGGCTTTTTATATGGTATGTTCCAACCACCCCGAATAAGTACTAATAACATTTGTATTCTTTTTATGGTTATAAAACATAGGATAAGCATGCCAATTGTTGCAAATGATATATGTATGGTAGTTCCTATTATGATCTATGTGTTGACTATAGAGGATTAGTTTGTGACTAAAGGGTAAGGTTAACCAAACTATCAGCTTAACCTATCATTCGAGGACAAATGATCATAAGGGGGAGAAGATGTAACACCCTATATCCTACGTGTATTTGTTCTATTTATATGATGCTTATTAATTGCCTTGTGGTATAGTTATGGACTCGGTTTCCTATGCACCTAGAGACAATAGAATAAGTTTAAAGTGAATTGTCTGTAGATTTTGATGCGACTCGATTAAGTTGACGTCGATGGAAGAATTTAAACTTGAGCTCATAAGGTGGTATTTGAGTCTAAATTTTAAAGTGACATAGTGTATATAAGTTTTAAGTTAAGTTAAAGGTATTAAGGTCTAGAAATGGAATTAAATATTAAGGTTCTTGCTTGACTTAACTAAGCTAGTAGGTGCATCACCAACTTTGACTTCTTGACCAGCCCAAAAGACCAAGAAGGTGTATCACCTACTAAGATTCTTTTGACCATGTTATTGGGCCAAGTACACTACACCTACTTGCATCAATCTGGCCCAAGTTTATTAGAATAATAAGGGGAAAATGGACAGCCAAGGCCTAATCTTACCAAGCCCACAAGAAATAATTTGAATGGAAAAGTAGGTGGATCACCTACTTAAATGTGTGGCCTAAATTAAAGGCACATGTTGGATGCAAATGAAGTACAAGAAAGGTGGCAAAAAGAGAACCTATTAAGGCCAAAACTCTGATACAAATATCTCATTTTCCTTTTATCCAAATTTTAAGCTCTCAAGTTCATATATTTTTCTCTCTCAAGGTGAAACAGCCACCCAATATTCCCACTAGGGTTCTAACCATATTTTCATCCCGTTTCTTCCAATGCAGCCACAAGATCACCTTCTCTCCTCTATTGTTTCAAGTATATTGAACAGTTCTTCAAGGGGAGTGAACTAGAGATAACTATATGTGTTGGCAGCCAAGGTTTTGCCACTCTCTTCCAAAGATTAAGAGAAGGTTACAAAAACAATAATTGAAGGAGAATAACAAATTTAGATAACCAAGGTAAGGGCGCTGCCATAACCCCTATTTATTACTTTATTTGAGAATTCTAGACTTACTTGTTTATTGGAACTCGTAAAATGGTGATTGAAAACCATAAATTCAAGTCTTTTGATTATTTTTTAATGTTGAGGACTACTATTGTATTTATTTATTTTTGGGAGGTCATGGATGTACTTAGAGAATGATTGCGGAAAGCTATAGGGGGTAGATTTATAAGCTATGGTGATGCACCATTCAATTAAAGTTTTGGTAAGCTCACTGCCTGTTCCATGGGAAGGTTGTTTCGTGTAAATAACTATTACAGACAAAATTTGTGAAAGAAAACAATAAATTAGAAGGATTTTGGGCTGGCTGCCTGGATACTGATTTGATGAGTTGAAATATCCCTAGTGGTTGGTAAGCTGCTAATATTAGCCTTAATAATTGGTTGTTGTAGACGACGACTATGATGTTAAAGGACAGGTTGACACTTCGTAAGCTATACGAATTGGGAATTGAGGTATGTAAGGCTATTGGATTTCCTATTTCTTTGGCATGAATCCAACACTTGTATTACAAAGTAAGCTTTATAATTGCCCTTGATGCTGACTGATCCATAGTTGCAGTTCCTACTCCCTAGAGCATCAAAGTGAGTTCTCTAATATGAGTTCCTTACTAAATGTACGTGCTTACTATGCTAAGTATTAGCATGAAGGGATTAAACTTGTTTCATCCTCAAAGTACCCTTGGCACATATTTCCCCTATATAAATCAAAATGATCCTAGACTACACATGGTACATACGTCTGTATGTTGGATCTACAATCTGCCCATATCATGCCAACTTGCTTCAATTATCTATATATGTGCCATCTTGTCACATGTTCATATGTTCCCTTATTTGGTTATTACTCCCATTGTGTTAGACTATAATGTTACCTCACAAGATCCCTACTTGCTCTATTGTACATTTTATATGTACTTACTTGGAATATGTATCCGTCCTTAAGTTGAATCTGCCCACGTTCTCCCTTGGTTCCACTTTCATTTATACCTTGTATTTGATATTAGTTAGTGAGTATCCGGCTACCATATAGAGTTCAAATCTCTTGGCTTAAATGTCTTCACTTGATAAGTGCTTCAATTTGAGATGTGAAAATGCTTACTGAGTCGTAGAAGCTCCTAAGTATTACGTTGGTGTCACATTTGCTTCCTATGTCATTGTCATTATCGTAAGTCCATATTCGTATGTCTTCAACTACTCGTCCATAGTTCCAAATCTCAACAATGATTATGACCACGAAAACAACAATCTCAATAGATTTATGATCATCAAATGAACAATATCAAAAGAGTTGTGAACTTCAAAAAAACAATCTCAAAGATTAAAAAACCTAAGTGAAGCAATCTGTATAATTATGGGTGGCATGGGTGGCAGCCCAGTGGAAAATGTCTAGCATGGGTCGATCGCAATTGGTATAGAAGGGTGGCAGCTCAGGGGCGAAACCCTAGCATGGGCCGATCCCAATTTGTGGAATTCTGAGGACAGCATCCCAAGGGTTTAAATGCCTAGCATGGGTCATCCTCTTCAACCACTGATCAGCTGGTCATTTGTATCATATGTCTTATAAATATTATAATACACAGAAAAGTAAAGAAAAGAATGTAACATACACGATTCCACAAGTATAAGCAGAGGTGATCTTTAATCTTTATCTATTGATATTTGGTTTCACTTGAGCTCTCATTTTACATATGGTTGTATTATGTCTTACATATTCAATACATTCTTTCATATTGATGTCCCTTATTGGGGATGCTTCATTTCATGTTGCAGGTAAATGTACTCAACTAGTAGATACTCAATGGTTGTTGGTGAGATCTAGGTTGATTCGGGGCTTTACCGAGTCTTTAATATGCGTATTTTCATAGTGGTACAGTCATGGATTCCAGAAGAGGCTTTGTAGACATTGTAAAGCCATCATCTGTATTCATAGTTTCACTTGTCACATGTATCGGTTTAGCTAGTCAACATGTGTTGTATATGAAGCCTCTCATTAGTAAATCTATTTGCATAGTAGTTTACTTTCTCATCATAGGTCACTTGTAAATCATGTGTTCATATGGTACTTGTCTGCCTCACCTAGGTTGGGGTGTGGCAACTTTGTTCTTGTTAAACTTGTTATTGTTGATGAAAGTATTCATTTTAGCTACACATAAAATAAAAACAAAATAATAATTAATTTACAATAGTAAATAATCTCATGAAATCCACTATGCATACAGTCAAACATTAAAAAATCTTGTAAATATAAAGTTAATAAATATAAACCTTTCTTGAAATGGAATATACTATGTAAAAAAAATAATTTTTTTTCATGGTGGCTAAGAAAAAAATTGCATTCAACTTTTATAGTAAAATCTGTTTGTGGACTTATTGATTGACATACCATATTTAGAATTACTGATATCTTTTAGGATAGACATGACTTTTGAAAAATTTATAGATATGTCAACTTGAATTTTGGTAATTTTTATTATATATATTTTAGGATAAAGTTATTAGATGTACATTGTTAGTAGATCACATAAAACTTGGCTTTTATAGTAAAAATGTGATTATAAACTTATTAATTGGTACACTAAATTATATATATATATATATAATTCATATCTTTTAGGATAAGAATAGTTCTTGAAAAAATATACAGATACGTCACCTTGAATTTTAGTTATTAAGCTTAAATAATTTTAGGATGACGTTTCTAGATGTACATTGTTATGAGATCACATACAGAAATGACAAAAAGATCAATTACAAAAGGAATGTAAAAAGAACTAAATAATATTTGTGACGGAATAAATTCATGTGATAATGCATCAATTCTTACACTATTTAACAACACGTCATAAGTGTTAAGTCTAATTCTGTTAGAGGGAAGGGAACAATTATCGATAACTATTTCAATGAGGAGTATTTATGTTAACTTGTGCAGCATGTATTAATATATTAAGATTTTATTGAATCTAGCATCCATCACCGTGATTGAATTTGGTATAATATATTTTCTTAAATGATTATTACCGATAGATTGCAAATTTACTATTTTCTCTTCTTTGTCTATGTAACAATTTTAAATTATTCGTTAAGAATTCTATTCTTTCAAATTCTTTTAGGGTAGAATCTTCCCGAACATTTGTTGTCATTTAATTTCTCACTCTATTACCTTGACATTATGAATGATCTCATGTAATTGTGTAAAGTACGTATTTATATTAATATATATTAAATATAGAAGACTTGGACTTGGACTTGGGGATTGGCTTGGATCGGAACTTAAAATAAATATTTTTTATAAAGCTTAAATATTTTCTCTATAAATAACAATGTTTTTACAGACAAGAATAATATATATAGAAAAAAGGGTCATATCATATATATATATCTCTGATGCGATACTAACTGTACAAAATAGGTCCAAAATTAAATTGCCGAATAGACAAAATAACTCAAGATAGAGATAGTGATATTTTATGTTCACTCAATAATATTATTGTGATCATCCTTTTTGAGAAATCTTTCCACAATATCCAGGCATTGTTGCAAAACGGTATTCCTCAATGCTTCGTCAATGATTTCTTTTATATCTCCTTTGAAAACGTCAGTAGCAATAATATGATGCACCAACCACATTTTCTCATTTATTAACCATTGAATCTTGTCAAGTTGGTGACAAATTAATAAACGATATTACACTTGATATTAGCAATTGACGATTGAAGAATCATCTTCTTTGATTCATCATCTTCATCTATATTTGTTTCTCCTCTTAAATATCTGTCCATTTCGGGGACACCAATGGACCGTCAGATTCCTTTAGTGTAATCTGCATCTGGAATGAAAATCTGCCGCACCTCATCCACTAGCCCTGCATGCAACATAAATTTAAAGATGAATTTTATTTAGTGGAACATAGATTTGATAACCAAAAATATTATTAAAAAATTATATAAGAAATGTTTATAGCTAGCATGATTATATCTTGATTTATACATAAAACAATTACAAAAATTACATGCATTGACCATTTGATCAACCCTTATGTCAAATCTACGATTCAAGACTGATTGCTCTACATCAAGACAAATAAAGCAAGCATTATTCTTATATTTGAAATGAACACAGGGTCTTCCACAAGCTTTTCAATATACAAATTTGACCCTCCAATAATAATTGGAACACGTTGAGTCTTCAAAAAAATTTCTATGTAGACAATAGCTTGCAAACAAAAATCTTCAGCTGGGAAGTTAGAATCTGGCTCTATTTCACCTATGAAAATGTGATCAAATTAACTTTCTCAGAATTGGAATAAATAATTTTTTTAATTGTAAAGTATAATTTCCACTAGAATCTACAATTACTACTATTAAATTATCTTGGTAGTCATTTGTTATAAATATTGTTGGAAATAAATATATATATCTAACAAATAGTGTCGTACATCTTGTTTCTCCGTGTGTGTGATCTTGTTTGTAACAATTTCAAGTCCCTTATACACTTGCATTTTGTCTGAGTTGATTATTTATCCTCAAAAATGGGTGGCAAGGTCAATAGAGAGACAGGATTTTCCCGTTCCTATTGCTCCCATTATGAACGCCACTTTCTTCTTGTTGAAGTTGTTATTGTTGATGAAAGTTTCATTTTAGCAACACATAAAATAAAATCAAAATAATAATTAGTTTAGAATTGTAAATAATCTCATGAAAACCACTCATGCATGCAGTCAACCATTAATAAATCTTGTAAATATAAAGTTTATAAGTAGAAACCTTTCTTGAGATGGAATATACTATGTAAAAAAATAATATTTTTCTTGATGGTGGCTATGAAAGAAATATATCTTTCTTTATAGTAAAATCTATTTGTGGACTTATTAATTGACATACTATATTCAGAATTACTGATATCTTTTAGGATAAGAATGACTTTTGAAAAAGTTATAGATATGTCAACTTTAATTTTTGTAATTATTATAAAATATATTTTTGGATAAAGTTATTAGATGTACATTGTTAGGAGATCACATACAACTGGGATTTTATAGTAAACACGAAATTATAAACTTATTAATTGGTATACCAAATTAAAAGATAATATATATATATATATATATATATCTTTTAGGATAAGAATAGTTCTTGAAAAAATATACAGATACATCACCTTGAATTTTGGTGATTAAGCTTAAATAATTTTAGGAAGAGGTTTCTAGATGTAAATTGTTATGAGATTACATATAGAATTGACGAAAAGATCGATTACAAAAGGATTGTAAAAAGAACTCAGTAATATTTCTGACGGAATATATTCAAGTGATAATGCGTCAATTCTTACTCTTTTTAACAACAGGTCATAAGTATTAAGTCTAATTTGATTAGAGGGAAGGATACAATTATCGCTAACTATTTCAATTACGAGTATTTATATTAATTTGTGCAGCATGTAATAATAAATAAAGATTTTATTGAATCAAGCTTCCATCAGCGTGATTGAATTAGGTAGAATATACTTCCTTAAATGTCATGACCCAGACTATCGTTATTGACACCCACACTAAAACTCCGGTGGGAGAACCACTACTACAACCTAAATCAAACAACTAAAGCATTAACTAAGGCATTTAAGTCAGGTACTAAGGAAAGAAAATAGAGTTCCCATAAACTCTAACAAAAGTCTAACAATAAATTAAAATAATGCGGATGAAATAACCTAGAACCTGAAAGTCAATGTACCAAAACATCTAAAATTCAACAAGTCTAACAAGAAGGGATGCAACCCCAATCCAATGAACTAATCAACTAACTAGAACAAAAGTCTAAGTCCGAAATGGTGGACATAGACGAAAGATAACCCATGGTAGCTCGGAAGAATTGGCTCACCCTTGAATTTGAATGATCACTGATCTCCTAAGTGAGGTCTGTCAATAGCCGCTTGAAGATGCCCTGTACTCAACAAAAATAAGAGCAAGTGCAGCATCAGTACACAACCACAGTGTACTGGTATGATCACGTGGCTATCCCACTAGTGCAACATAAGTAAATCATCACAACAATATAATCACATGCATAAATTGAACATAACAATATTATCAACATTTACGAACAACAAACAACTTCACATTTTATATCAAATCATTGGTCCTCTCATGGAACCCAAACCCAAACAGTTAGCATATCGGAACGTGGTACCCAATCCAATAATTATGCCAAAATGTGGCAACCGATCCCATATTTATGCCAGAACGTGACAACTGATCCAAGTTCGTTATGCTGGTACGTG
Source organism: Solanum megistacrolobum (assembly GCA_029582645.1). Taxonomy (NCBI): domain Eukaryota; kingdom Viridiplantae; phylum Streptophyta; class Magnoliopsida; order Solanales; family Solanaceae; genus Solanum; species Solanum megistacrolobum. The sequence goes on along the minus strand of JAJOON010021091.1, from coordinate 28,996 downwards.
GCAACCAATCCATTCAACACACCACAATCACAAACACAAGTATATCTTTAAGATCATACATTTAAGTCATGATTTCATGGCAATGATAATTCATCCATCTCATTTACAACAAGTGTGATCAATAATGCAACATTCATATACATTCAAGTATCATAATGAAGCAAGAACAAACATACATCACACAATCATAGAATCACAACCATCACCTATCTCGAAACAAGCTTGAAACCCTCAGAAATTTGATCCTTCCCTTTTCGGATTCGTTCCGCTTGTTCTTGGTCTACAAGCAATCAATATAATACCGGAATCAATAAATAATCACTATTTACCCGAATTACTAATAATTCTATGAACCCTAGATCAAACCCATGATCCCAATCATCCAAATTAGGGTTGTTTCCACCATATAATCTATATACAAACACTCCCCCCATCAATATTCACCCATTCTATTACGTTCTATGTGTCACGACCTGATTCTACACCCTGGACGTGGCCGGCACTCAAGAAATATTGCTGGTCCCCAAGCGAACCCTCATCCTGGATGACTACAAGCGGAAGACTAACTTAAGCATGCAAAAGCTTAAAATTGAATAAAATTCAATAAACTCAAGTTTTCAAAACTTTAACTCAAATGAACAACTTAAAATAAAAACAATATATTCAACTTGCCATAAAATAGGCAACTTATGTCTTTAAAACATTTAATAAAATAAATGTATAATATAGACTTCTCAACTATACTGACTATCTATGAAGCCTCTAATTGATAAAGATGAAAGTCGTGACAAGACCCGCGACATCCTGAATAAACTGAAAAGTAAATGAAATCCTCCGGAAATAAGGAGGCTCACCATAGCTAACTTGAACTCCCGGATGTATCAATGAATCTCTTGTTGATGATCCTCATGAAGTGTGGTGCTCACAACACTTCCTTTCCTATTCTTACATCATTTTATTTAGTGCTCATAAGTCATCCCATTATTCACCTTCCATGGATTGTTTGGAAACCCCATTTCTTTTTGCATTTTCATAACTTTATTCCACGACTTTCTCTCTTTCATTCTTTTCTTCACCTTTTCTCTCTTTCTTTTGTTTTTCTTTTTTTTTTTGTATGGAGGGGTTCCATTTTTCTCAACACCATGAGTTAAAGGAGACTTTTCTTGCATTTCTTGACTTGCCTTCTCTTTTCACCACATCCCCAACTTAGGCTTTTGGACTAAGTTGGCTATTCAATCAACCTTAAAACAAGAGGATTATAGGTAGTGGATTAAGGAAGGTCATGTTTTCATCAAGTTTCTTCCAAAGAAGCGTAAGGCTCAAGGGGTGTTCAAAAGAGGTTCCCACACACTCACAAGGTAGGCCACAAAAGATGTATATGTCAAATTGTTTCACACTCTTCAAAGTTGCCTAAGATCATATCATGAGAACACATGACTTTGTCAACCGGACCAACGGGGAAAATTCTAGGTGTCACCAAGCATGGTTCAGGGTAAGCTCATCACACACGGTATTGATACCAAAGTCAGACAAGACTCCACACTTTCGCTAGTGTGCTATGATCATCACAAGAGAATCGATTTAATACTTGGTTAATCATAACGAGATGCAAAAAGTTCACATATTGTATATGCAACTTCATTTGATCTCATTGAGGCTTCTTGCCAAAAGTTACATAGCCAAACAACAAGTAAAGCTTGAAATTAAAGGAGAGATGGGGACATTAGGCGAACCGCCAGTGGTTAGGCGAACTAGACCCAACTCGCAAAATGACTCAATGTGCTTATTTTCAACCCATCTTCTTGAATTCAACCCCGCAACCCCCGAAAACAAAATCAAACCATGCACAATTCCAATTCAAACAAGACCCATTTCCCCGAAATACTTAGATTTCTCCCGATTTTGCCATATTTGGCCATTTGACGACTTTTGCCCTTAAGACCGAGGCTACTCGCTCTATCATTAGGCAAATTACATCGTTTGGCACAAATATGGGCTACTCAAACTTCACCCAACTAAAACCAATGATAGGCAAGTACAAGCCCACAAGATCAAATTCATTTTACAAGCACAAAATACAGGTTTTCATTAACAAACACAATACAAGCAGGAGCTTCGAGTTACTCATCAAACATTTTAACTAAATCAGAGAGACCCAGCACACGACAACATGGTACGATTATCTGGATAAGAGTAAAAATCGATAAAATCAGCTCGGGATTCGAAGGACCAACCTTTTATGCCGATTAAAATAGGATTGAGATGCTAGGCGGCAATGCAATCCAAATCCGAGCACAAATCAATGACTATAATACGGTAGATAATTCAAGAATATTGAAAATATTAAATAGGTGCGAGTTTGGGCAGATGAAAAGTGAGGGAGAATGAAAGAGTTTGAAATTTTTAAACCTTTGGCCCTTTAATAAACCGTACAGTTCTTGCCCAGTTAGCGACATTAGTCAGCTTCACCGAATCACTCAACGACACGCCGAGTGGTCACTTACCTCACCGAGTTTTATAGAACCTTCAGCTAAACTGGGGGTTCAAACGGCGGACAAAATCGAGATCACCAACATGATCGACGAATCACTAATAATTTTCTGAGTTCGCCAAGTTTTACAGACTTTTCCTTAATTGGTCTTGAGTCTAACGGCGGTATAGGTCGGGGTCGCCGACCTCTTTGGCGATTTGCCAATGGGATCTTGAGCTCGCCAACCTGCACTTTCCACACTTTAACCTGCACAATTAACACACCGTTATTCTAAAACACAATTTAAAACGATAAAACCTTGGGTTACTGATGTTTGACGTAATCAAAGACATAAATTCTAATTCAAGTGTCAACAATCGCGTGCAGTAATATAACCTAACAGAATAGGTTGGGGTCAAGTCCCAAGGGAGTGATTGCAAGAATCAAGTAGAAAAGTAAAATCAAGTTCTAATCAATTATAGCTATAAACATTAACGAATAAAAACATACTAAATCTAAAGGTGACATGAATGTCAACTATCAATGGGGGGTTTGGTATTCAACTAATGAACAAAAACAACAAAAATATAAAGATGCAAGATAAGGAGACGGGATTCTTGGGATATGATAGGAATGTGGGATAAAATATACTATTGGGTAAATGCTATTTATAGTAAATTGCTGAATATTTGTAACTAGGCTAGACTTTAGTGGGTAAATTCTATCTCGAGCAACTTACCCCGAATCAACTCGGTTTCTCTCGAACACCGAGTTGCAACACTTAAGCACAACCTCCGCTTTAGCCCATTCACTCTCTCGAGCTGAATGTGTGGGAGAAGGTCCAGGATTCACTCTCTCGAGTTGAATGCACGATGACCCAATAACCACCGGTTATCGATTTAGTAGTCTTAGTTTTAAAACTTCTCTCTCGAGCAAACTAAAAACACTAAGATGAAATTGTATTTGCAACTACAATCCCATTAAGTTCAAACACAACTACTAAATGAAAACACATTTAAACAGCAAATAGACTAACAATAAGCAATACCCAACATGAAATTTAACCCATATTCACAAAAGCACACCCCAAGAATTGGGGTTTTAGCTTGACATGAAAAGGAGATAGAAATCAATACCAACAAGTGTTTCCATCAAGTGGGTACGATATAAACTTTCTTTAAACACGTCTAGGATGAAGATTCTTGGATACGCCTATCCAATTCCTTATATTTGAAAACCTTCAAGCTCAAGAACAATGTCTCCCAAAAACTCTAAGAACAAAAAACTGAAAATATTCTAAGTCTCAGTAATAATTCTCTACAACTTGATACTAAGCTACAAATTAAATAGGTATTTATAGTTTTTGAAAATTTATGCTGCGAAGGACCACTCGGCACAGTTAGTAGGGATCGCGGATACACTCGGCGATCCGCCCTTTGGTCTAGTTCATCGCCTTTTAGCTTTCGCCTTTCAACAACTTCAAGCTTTGTAACTTTGGGCGATATAGCACTGCCTCGCAGAACCGTTCGGCGACTCGCCGACTGCTCCATTCTATCGCCTATTTGATTTTTCCTTCAGGACTTGGCACACTGGAACATTGGGCGAGACTAAGGCCATTCGACGACTCGCCCAATGATTTAGGTGATCCTCAGGCCTTCTTTTCTTCGTTCTTTCGGCTACCTTGTTCCTTTTTGCTCCATAGTGTCCATGCTTTGTCCCTAAGTTCAAATACATGAAATTCAAGTATTTACATAAGTTATTGAGACAAAATATGCATTTGAGGGCACTAAATCCATTAAAATAAAGCCCTAAATGAGTCCAAATCGTGGATTTATCAACACCCCAACTTAAACTTTTGCTTGTCCTCAAGTAAAACTCAAGTTCAACAGTTCAAAAAGGATGTCTCAAACAGTGCTACACAAGACTCAATCATGAATGCACACATAAAGTCTGAAGTTACTTATGCAAGGATCAATTGTGCACTCTAAGATTCAAGTTGTGAGTCACAATTACCGAAGAATCTGAAGCTCACTATACTTGTTTCAAATGCAAGTTCAAGCTCAACAAAGGAAATCAAATTGCCCTCACACAAATAATGATTCCATGTTCACACACAATGGTTCAACAATTTAAAGTTCCGGAATCAAGATCAACACTCACACTCACAAAGATAAACACAATGCATGATTTCACCCATAGGTTTGCCCTTATTTTCCAGTCGACTTTTGCTTCAGCTCATTCAAGATCAAAAAGGTCTTTTTCAAGGCTTGTAATGGGGGTGAGTGTGATGGTCTGGTCATTTAGGCTTATAGGCTGAAAATCCTCATGAAATGTGATGTGAACAACACCTTCTTTCCTCTCTTTATCAATTTCATTCCAGTTCAAAAGTCACCTCTTATTCATCTTCCATGAGTCATTGGAAACCCCATTTTCTTTGTATTTCCACAACTTTATTTCATCACTTTTTCTTTCCTTTTCTCTTTTTCAATCTTTTTTTTTATATGGAGGGGTTCCATTTTTCTCAAAACATGGGCACAAAGGACTTCTTTGCATTTACTTGATTTGCCTTCTCTTTTCACCACACCCCCAACTCAGGTTTCTGGAATAAGTTGGCTATTTAAAAAAACCATATATCATGAGAATTTTGGGTAATGGATCAATAAAAGGTAGCAATATTATCAAGTTTCTTCCAAGAAAAGGTTAAGGTTCAAAGGGTGCTCAAAAGAGGTTCACACACTCACAAGGTAGAGCACAAAAGATGTATATGTCAAATTGGTTCACACTCTTTAAAGTTGCCTAAGATCATCTCAAGAAATTGCATCACTTAGTCAACCGGACCAACGGGGAAAATTCTAGGTGTCATCACACATGTTTCACGGTAAGCTCATCACACAAGGCATTGACACCAAAGTCAAACAAGATTCCACACTTTCGCTAGTGTGCAATGTTTATCACAAGACACTCGATTCGATAATTAGCTAGTCACAATGAGATGCAAGGAGTTCACATATTGTCTATGCAACTTCAATTGGCCTCGTTGTAGCCGCACATTCATTTTTGTTCGATTATAAGCACTATTCAAGTCATCGATACTCAAATTTGCACAAGAACAACCACATTCAATACAAACAAAAGGTGGCAAAAATTTTCGGAAGGGTCAAAAATCATTCACAATTAAAAACATGTAGCCACAAGCTCAAACATCCACAAGATCCCGTGTATAAAACACAATTTCAGCTCACAACCCAATATATAAAAAAAACCAGAGAGTAAAAAATTCACAAAAGGTGGACCTCACCCCACCAGAAATAAAACATTTGTCCTCAAATGCAAACAAACATATCCAAAAGTGAAATAAAGTAAGACAGAGAGGGAGGTAAAGAGGGGGTCTGTCTACACAGTCGCTCCATTTGTCTGGGAATCAGTGCCCGATGTATCACTCTGGTCCTGGGTCTCAGTACCTGTAGTTGCCTCAGAAGAAACAACAGTACCAGACCCACTAGGAGTTGCCAAGGGTGTATCCACCAAAAAGTCCTGCACAGCTGCATAGAATCCACGGGCCCACGAAGGAACATTAGGATCTCTGATAGTGTTCTTCCTGTCAGAAGTGGGCCTCTTGCCCTTGCCTTTATTTTCAGGTGGACCTTCTTGTCTTCCCTTCTTGGGAGGATTTGACCCACTTTCATTTATTGTGATATCCCGTGCTCTTTTCCGAGGTGGCATGAAAATATTGGTCTTTACTATATCTTCGGGATACTCAGACTTCTCCCTGCTTGACTCAACAACATGCAAGCACAACCCCACAAGATTTAATCAATTTTATGGCACAAAAATACGGGATTTTAACAATATAAAGACCACAGGCAAGATTTTCTCAGTCATAAGCAAAAAAAAATAAGATCAGAGAGGCCCAACACACATCACTATGATAAGATAATTGGAAATGAGTACAAAATTGCTAAAAAATAATTTGGGGTTTGGAAAACCAAACTTAGATGCCGATTAAAATACTTTTGAAATGCTAGGCGGCACTGTAATCCACTCCAAACACAAATCAACGACTAAAATACTTTAAAATTGCACAAGTATAGAAACTAAGGTGCAGGTTGGAGTTTGTGACGATTGAAAGTTAAGAAAAGTGAAGAGTTTGAAAGTTTAAACCTTTGGCCTTTTAAGAAACCATCCAGCTCTCGCCCATTCGACGACATTAGTTGTGCTCGGTGACAGGACAAGTGGTCACGTACCTCACCGAGTTTTACAGGATCCTCAGTTGATGTGGGGGTCCAAACGGCGGATTAGATCGAGATCGCCAATAATTTCCTGGGCTCGCCGACTCTTACAGACTCCAATTTAAAATTGCCTTGAGTCAAACAGTGGTCTGGGTCGGGGTCGCCGACCTCATCAGCGATGCACCAACTGGACCTTTTGCTCGCCAATCTGCACTTTTCAACAACTTTCTCACTTCAACCTACACAAACAACACACCATTATTTCTTAAAGCAAAAATAAAGCGATTAGGGGTCTTGGGTTGCCTCCCAAGCAGAACCTTAGTTAACGTCGTGGCATGACGCAAATCCCCACTTAAGTTCCATTAGTGGGGTTTGCCTCACTTTCGTAATGCAACCCCTATTCCGGCTCTGGGTAGAGACATTCCAGAAGCATCTTATCTGGAATTCCATGAGTCAGGCATTGCTGTAACAGAGCCTTAAACCTTTGCCACAACTCATAAACTAACTCACCCTTCAATTTATTGAAACCTAGGATGTTATCCCTTAGCATCATCATTTTAAGAAGAGGGTGGTCTATTGGGTCACCGTAGCTAGCAGATATGGTTAATTTTTTTGTTCAAAACAACAACACAAAAACCAAAACTAAAAATTGAATAAGTTCAACTCTAATTAAGAAGAACAAAATTCAACTTAACTAAAAATTCCCAACTAACACCATTCCTCGGCAGAGCGCCATTTTGATGTTTGACGTAATAAAACACACAACTTTCAATTCAAGTGTCAACGATCGCGTGCAGTAATATAACCCAACCGAATGTGTTGGGGTCGAGTCCGAAGGAAGTGGTTGGAAGAATCAAATAGAAAAGTAAAATCAAGTTCTAATCGATCATAACTAAAAACATTAACGAATAAAAACATACTAAATCTAAAGGTGACACGACTGTCAACTATCAATGGGGGGTTTGGTATTCAACTAATGAACAAAAACAACAAAAATATAAAGATGCGAGATAGGGAGATAGGATTCTTGGGAAGTGATAGGAATATGAGATAAAATATACTATTGGGTAAATGCTATTTATAGTAAATCGCTAAATATTTGTAACTAGGCTAGACTTTAGTGGGGGTAAATTCTCTCCCGAGCAACTTACTCCGAATCAACTCAATTTCTCTCGAACACCGAGCTGCAGCACTTAAGCACAACCTCTGCCTTAGCCTATTCAATCTCTCGAGCTAAATATATTGGAGAAGGTCTAGGATTCACTCTCTCGAGCTGAACGCACGACAACCCAATAACCACGGCTATCAATTTAGTAGTATTAGTTTTAAAACCTTTCTCTCGAGCAAGCCCAAAACACTACGATGGAATCATATTTGCAACTACAATCCCATTAAGTTCAAACACAACTACAAAATGAAATCACATTTAAATAACAAATAGACTAACAATAAGCAATACCCAACAGGAAATTTAACCCATATTCACAAAATCACACCCTAAGAATTGGGGTTTTAGCTAGACATGAAAAAGAGATAGAAATCAATACCAACAAGTATTTCTATCAAGTGGGTACGATAGAAAATATCTTTAAAAAAGTCTAGGATGAAGATTCTTGGATACCCACTTCCAATTTCTTGGAATTGATAACCTTCAAAACCTTCAAGCTCAAGAATAATGTCTCCCAAAAACTCTAAGAACTGAAAACTGAAAATATTCTAAATCTCAGTAATAATTCTCTACAACTTGATACTAATCTATAGACTTAAATAGGTAATTATAGTTTTTAAAAATTTGTGTTGCGAAGGACCACGAGTCGCAGTTAGTCGGGATCGCCGATACACTCGACGATCCTTCCTTTGGTCTGGTTCATCGCCTTTTAGCTTTTGCCTATCAGCAATTTCAAGCTCTGTAACTTTGGGTGATATATCAATGCCTCGCCAAACCGTTCACTGACTCGCCGACTGCTCCTTTCTATTGCCTATTTCATTTTGTCCTTCAGGGCTTGGCACACTGGAACATTGGGCGAGAATAAGGCCATTCGACGACTCGCTCAATGATTTAGGCGATCCTGAGGCATTCTTTTCTTCGTTCTTTCGGCTACCTTGTTACTTTTTGCTCCATAGTGTCAATGCTTTGTCCCTAAGTTCAAATACCTGAAATTCAAGTATTTATATCAGTTATTGAGACAAAATATGCATTTGAGGGCACTAAATCCATTAAAATAGAGCCCTAAATGAGTCCAAATTGTGGACTCATCAGTTGCCTCCCAAGAAACACCTTAGTTAACGTCGTGGCACGACGCAAGTCCCTATTCAAACTCAATTTGTGGCATCGGCTTTAGTTCCATAAGGACACCCCGCTTTTGGCTCTGGGTAGAGAGAAAACAGTACTTTGTCCATTTGGGACCCCAATAAATGAATGAGCATGGAATGGGAGGTTGTCATCTGATTCAGCATCAAGAAATTCTCCCTCAATTCCTCCTCACCCTATGCTGCTCATTGGCTTTTTGGAGTAGAAGTGTGAGCATTGCTTCAATATGTCTATCCTCCTTGTTCCTAAGTTCCCTTTGTTCATGAGGAGGAACATAGCGCCCCTTCTTGTTGCACTGGACTTCAAGCTCCCAAATATTCTTGGTTAGCTCATCCAACTGAGTTAGAAGGGCTGCTAAGCTGAAGTCTCTTCTTCCTACTGCTTGATTTAGCTCAGTTAAGTTGTCAAGGAATTGGGCTGCTATCACATAGGGCTGTCGTATTAGACTACCCGGCATAAATTGATCAGCCAACATTTTGTTCCCTCAACCTAGACTTCTATTAAAACATTCCAGAAGGACTACATCGGGAATTTCATGAGTAGGGCATTGAATTAGAAGTGCTTTGAACCTTAACCATGACTCATGAAGGGGTTCACCTTCCAATTACTTGAAGGTTAGAATTTTATCCTGGAACATCATTACTTCTAACGGAGGAAAATCCATCTACTAACCAACAAAGAAAAACAAAACTAAAAATTAAGTAAGTATCACTATAACTAATAAGAACAAAAATTCTACTTAACTAAAAATTCTCAACTAACACCACTCCCCGGCAGCGACGCCATTTTGATTTCACGTATCAGGACACTACTTCCAGTTCAGGTGCCAACGATCGTGATTACTAATATAACCCAACTGAATGGGTTGGGGTCGAGTCCCAAGGGAACAGTTAGTAGTCGAGAATTAAGTAGAAAAGTAAAATTATGTTCTAATCAATCATAGCTATAAATATTTACGAATAAAAGCATACTAAGTCAAAAAGTGAGGCAAATGTCAATTATCAATAGGGGGTTTTGTATTCAACTAATAAACAAAAATATAAAGATACGAAATAGGGAGACAAGATTCTTGGGATGTGATAGGAATATGGGTTAAATAAACAACTGGGTAATGCTATTGATAGCAAGTCGCTAAACATTTGTAACTAAGCTAGAATTTAGTGGTGGTAAATTTTCTCTCGAACAATTTACCCTGAATCAAATCGATTTCGCTGGAACACCGATTTGCAGCAATTAAGCACATCATTTGCCTTAGCCCATTCACTCTCTCGAGCTAAATATGTGAGAGAAGGTCTAGGATTCACTCTCTCGAGCTGAACCCACGACGACCCAATAACCACAGGCTATTGATTTAGTAGTTTTGGTTTTAAAACCTCTCTCTCGAGCAAGCCAACAACACGAAGATAAAATCGTATTTGCAACTACAATCCCATTAAATTTGAACATAACTAGTAAATGAAATCACATTTAAACAGCAAATAGACTATCAACGAACAATACCCAATAGTCAATTTAACCCATATTCACATAATCACACCCCAAGAATTGGGGTTTTAGCTAGACATGAAAAAGAGATAAAAATCAATATCGATAAGTGTTTCCATCAAATGGGTACGATAAATAACGTCTTTCAGCATGTCTAGGATGAAGATTCTTCAAGACCCACTTCCAATTTCTTTGAATTGTAAACCTTCAAATCTTCAAAACTCAATAACAATGTCTCCCAAAAACTCTAAGAACTCAAAAATGTCTAAAGATTCGATAATAATTTGATACTAAGCTACATATTTAAATGTGTATTTATAGTTTTTGAAAATTTATGCTGCGAAGGACTACTCGGCATAGTTAGTAGGGATCACCGATACACTCGGCGATCCACCCTTTGGTCGGGTTCATCGCCTTTCAGCTTTTGCCTTTAGCATCTTTGCATTTTGAATCATTAGGCGATATGGTGCTGCTTCGCGGAACTGTTCGGCGACGCGCCAATTGCTTCCATTCATCGCCAACTTAATCTTTTCCTTCAGGACTTAGCACACTGGAATATTAGGCGAGATTAAGGCCATTCATCGATTCACCTATTGCATTTGGCGATCCTCAGGCCTTCATTTCTTCGTTGTTTCAGCCGCCTTGTTCCTTTTTTTTTTTGCTTGATAGTATCCATTCCTTGTCTCTCAATTCAAATACCTGAAACTTAAGGATTTAAATCAGTTATTGAGACAAAATATGCATTTGAGGACATTAAATCTATCAAAATAAAGCCCTAAATGAGTCCAAATTGTGGACTCATCAATTGTTACCAGATTTCCCCACACCTGAAAGACTCCGATTTCGTCCAAATCTGGACTAGGTTGGGAAATTTCAAGATACTATGAAATAGTTTTCCGGTCTAAAATTTTTCCCCGTTGGCTTCTCTATAACGACGGAACCCGGTCGTTACAATAGATACCAATTTACCAATCACTCGTCCCCTAGTGACAAACTTAGGAAAAATAGGCTAAGGAAGGAATGAAGTAGTACCTGATTCGATGAAAAATTGGGGATACTTGTCTCGCATGTCTCTCTCAGTCTCCCAAGTAGCTTCCAAAACTGTATGATGCTTCCATTGAACTTTCACGGACTTAATCTCCTTGGTCCTCAACTTGTGCACATCACGATCAAGAATTGCAATCGATTCCTCCTCATATTGGAGGTCATTGTCTAACACAATTGAGTCCCATATAATGATGTAATCCCCTTCACCATGATACCTCTTCAACATAGATACATAAAATAGTGGATGGACACTCGATAATTAGGAGGTAAAGCCAATCTCTATGCCACTGGTCCTACACATTCAAGGATCTCAAATGGACTAATATATCTAGGACTTAGCTTACCTTTCTTACCAAATATTATCACCCCTTTCATCGGTGACACCTTAAGAAGAACATTCTCACCGGATTGAAATGTCACGCCTCTTACCTTATGATCCGCATACTTCTTTTGACTACTCTGGGCTGCTAGAAGCTTAGCTTGAATACTCCTCACCTTCTCTTGAGCATCCTTCACTAAACAACCCCCAAAGGTTTCACATCGCCAGCCTCAAACCATCCTATGGGTGAGATCTACATCCCCTCCCATAGAGTGCCTCAAATGGTGCTATATCAATGCTGGAGTGATAACTATTGTTATAAGAAAATTAACACAAAGATAAGTTCTTATCCCAATGTCCTCCAAAATCAAACACACATGCACTCAACATGTCTTCCAATACTTGAATAGTCCTCTCCGATTGTCCATGCGTCTGTGGAGGAAAGGTTGTTCTAAAAGTGAGTTGTGCACCCAATTCATCATGCAATTTCCTCCAAAACTTGGGTGTGAATTGGGTACAATGGTCTGAGATGATAGAAAGGGGCGCCCCATGCAACCTCACTATCTCTTTCATATAAACTTTAGCTAATTGTTCAGCATTATAATCTAGTCTTATCGGAATAAAATGGGTTGACTTAGTCAATCTATCAACCACTACCTAAATAGAATCAAACTTTCCCAAAGTCTTGGGAAGACCAACCACAAAATCCATGGTTATTCTTTCCCACTTCCATTTCGGAATTGGCATTTTTTGCAGTAAACTCGCAGGCCTTTGATGCTCATACTTCACTTGTTGACAATTTTGACATTTCGCCACGAACTCCGCTATGTCTTTCTTCATGCCCGGCTACCAATAAATTCGCTACAGATCCCTATACTTCATGGTCACACCCGGATGAATAGAATATTGTGAACCATGAGACTCCACCAACAATTTCTCATCCTCAAATTGTTTGGTCTTGATCTCTTTAGTGAATGTGGCCCTTACCTCAATACTAGCTACCACCCCGCCTCTTTTTGAGATGCCCAATTGCATGAACTTAGACTGTAAGGTCTTAATTTCTTTAGCTAAAGGTCGCATGGATGCACTCAAGCAAGCTAAACTACCCATACTCACCACTTATTCACTCAAAGTGTTTGCCACCACATTAGCCTTACCCGAATGAGATTGAATGGTCACTTCATACTCCTTGAGTAGCTCCATCCACCTTCGTTGTCTCAAATTCAGATCCTTTTGAGTGAACACATGCTACAAACTACGATGATCGGTAAAAACTTCACACTTAACATCATAGAGGTAATGCCACCCTATCTTAAGAGCAAACTCTACAGCTGCCAACTCTAAATCATGTGTTGGATAATTTCTCTCATGCACTTTCAATTGACGCGAGGCATAAGCTATAACATTCTTATCCTGCGTCAAGACAACACCCAAACCAGAATGTGAAGCATCACAATAAATAATAAAATCTTTACCTTCAAACGGTAATTCTAGAATAGGCGCGGCGGTCAAGAGAGTCTTGAGCTTTTGAAAGCTCTCCTCACATTTTTCAGTCCATTCAATCTCCTTTTTAGTCAAATTAGTCAAGTGTGTGGCGATAAAAGCAAAGTTCTTCACAAATCGACGATAATAACTAGCGAGTCCCACAAAACTCCTAACTTCCGTCACAGAGCTAGGCCGAACCCAATTCTTAACCGCCTCAATCTTTTGAGGATCTACCATTACCCCTTCTTTTGAAACTACATGCCCCAAAAATGCAACCGATTTCAACCAAAATTCAGACTCAGAAAATTTAGCATACAACCTTTGTTTCCCAAGAATACCCAAAATAATACGAAGATGGTCGGCATTATCTTCCTCACTTTTTGAATAAACCAAAATATCGTCAATAAAGACTATGACGAAAGAATCAATAAATGGCTTGAGCACTCCAGTCATTAAACTCATGAAAGCTACAGGCGCATTGGTCAAATCAAAAGACATAACCAAATCTCATAGCGCCCATAACAAGTTGTAACGCCCCGAGACTACCCCCGAGATGCAGACACGTGACATAGGACCACAAGTGATCCCAAGCTAATCCTGCTGGCATGATCATGAACATACAAAAGATAAATTGAATAATAAACTGATGCGGAAGCTATAATTATAAATAAAATGAAAAAATGGGGGATACCCATATACTATAACTGAGATATATGAAAACTAATGAGTTTAACACAAAGAAGATATTAACTCAATTCTAAGCTGAATCTAACTATGTCTGAAATAAGCCTCTAAACTGACTAGAAATGCTGGGACATGCCCCAACTAGATCTAGCAAAACTGAAACTAAAGACTAAAAGCGATAAATATAAACATTTCACTAGTCCTCAAAGAATGAGGACTCACTACTGATGCTACTGAACTGAAGATCAGGAACCGATCTAGATGCTGAGAAGCTGAACCTACATCATGAGAAGATGTAGCGCAGAGTATGCGTAAGTACTTGAAAGGTACTGAGCATGCATGATAGAATAAAGTTAAAATAACATATAACTGAACAAAGCAATAAAGCAATGGCATAATCTGAACATGATATAAATACTGAATATTGAGCTACCTGAATGCAATGACCAATTTATAATATGCTAAAACTGAATACTTAATGTACTGATAATTAGTCAATCAAGTTGAATCTGACTGAACGGTGGGAGCTACTAATAACTGATAATAAAATCATATGAGCTAAATGTGGAGTCTGATGTATACGCTAGATCAAGAAGACCCAATACACCCGGGCAAAGGTGTAGAACCATGCTGGCGTGATCACTGAAATGATTCCCATAGAGGGGACTTACAACCTACGTGGCTAGTAGTTCTAGGACTATTTCGGTACGATGAACCCTAGTCCAACTCGGTATTATGTTACTTCCAATGGATTAAGTAATTAACAAATTATGATTGACTTTCTATAGGTCACTGGATAGCTCAAACTGAACATGCAACTGAGTATGCAACAATTAAACTGATATTGATGCATATAATAACAGAGGCATGTATAACTGAATAACTGAAATATCTTACCTAGCATGTGTAATTCAAGAACTAAAGAAATACATAGCTAGGGTTCTGGAATTCATGCAATAAATTGAGTATTAATATACTAATCTGATTTGGATCATTCTAACAGCTAAGAACCCAATAATTCTATCATTCAAGAAACCCTAGGTCTAGTCATAATAAGGGAATCAAGAAACAAACTAAAAACTAGAGACCTAATGGGTGAAAGGAAACTACTAGTGAAATCCCACATACCTGGTGACGAATTCCATGGAGAAATCCTTCGATTTCAGGGCTAGAACTGGAGGAAACTTGCTGCGTTCTTCAACTAGGGTTCTTGACTTCTCTTCTCTTCTTACGCTTTTATTTTTCTATGTTTTGATTAAAGAATTAACTAAGGTAAGTTCTAGTTATGTTTCTAGGCTAAAACTAACCAAAACCACGTTGTTTAGGGTTAAAACGACATAGTTTAGGGGTCCAACGCATATGGAAAACGACCAAAAGACCCCTGAATTAAAATCTGCTGAAGCAACCTACGGACTGATCGACGATCCATCGATGGATCTACGATCCGTCCTGTCAGTCCGTTGATGACTTCAGAGACCAGGTTCTGAGGGTCTCGACCTACAGACTGATCGACGATCCGTCTTGTCAGTCCGTCGATCAACTTTATAGACCAGGTTCTGAGGGCCTCGACCTACAGACTGATCAACAATCCGTCAAGTCAGTCTGTGGGTCATGCCTTAGAATGGTTTTTATCAGAATCTCTGGGGATGGTTGCAGATGCGAACCACGGACCACCAGCATAGTCTGTTGGTCACCCTACGGTATGTGGATGGCAACCGTGGGTTGCACCTGCAACATCTTGAAATCTGCATTAAATTTTGTTTCCGAATACGGGGTGTTACATTATCTCCCCCTTGGGAGCATTCCTCCTCGAATAAAGACTAAACTAGCTTAGTATGGAGGGAAGGAGCTGCAATCCCTACCACTAAGTACTAAGAACTGATTTCTTACTGAACTGAGTTCCAGTAAATACGCTGAAAATGCAGGGCTGACTGAATGAACAAAATACTAAGACTTAATTAGTGCATGAATGACTGAAAAACTAAACAGGAACTATTACCTCTAGCTAAAATGGAATCGAAAGGAAAGAGGTGAGCATACTTGGACTTCATGGCTGCTTCCCGAGTAGCTCCCTCTACGGATTAACTCCTCCACAAAATCTTAACTGAAGCGACTTCTTTGTTTCTCAACCTTCTAACCTGATGATCGAGAATCTCAACTGGTACATCCTCATACGAGAGACTATGTTTCACAACCATATTCTCCAATGGCACTACGGATGCTGGATCACCCACACACTTCTTCAATAGTGAAATGTGGAAGACTGGATGAACTGCTGCCAAATCTACTGGCAACTATAACTCATAAGCCACTTCACCAATCCTTTTCGAGATCTGGTAAGGGCCTATATATCTGGGACTGATATTCCCTTTCTTGCCAAACCTCATCACCCCCTTCATAGGTGACACCTTCGGGAAAACCCAATCATCAACTTGGAACTCTAGTTCCCTTTCTCCTTACATCTGCATAAGACTTCTGGCGACTCTAGGCTGTCTTAAGTCTATCTCTGATGAGTTGCACTTTCTCCATAGCATAATGGATTAAATCTGGCACTATCAAGGCTTTATCACCTACTTCAAACAAGCCCACATGAGATCTACATCTACGCCCATATAATGCCTTATAAGGGGCCATCTGAATGTAGAAATGGTAACTATTGTTGTAGGCAAACTCAATAAGAGGAAGGTGATCATCACAACTACCCTTGAAATCGATCACACAAGCTCTCAACATTTCCTCTAAGCTATGAATGGTACGCTCTGCCTGACCATCCGTCTGTGGATGAAATGTTGTGCTAAGGTTAACCTGAGTAC
Organism: Solanum megistacrolobum; assembly: GCA_029582645.1. Classification (NCBI taxonomy): domain Eukaryota; kingdom Viridiplantae; phylum Streptophyta; class Magnoliopsida; order Solanales; family Solanaceae; genus Solanum; species Solanum megistacrolobum. Next base: position 12,153 of record JAJOON010021091.1, on the reverse strand, counting down.
CAAGACCCTTCTGAAATGACTTCCAAAAATGATAGGTAAACTGAGGACCTCTATCTCAGATGATAGACAAAGGAACCCCATGTAACCTCACAATCTCATTAATCTAAAGCTTGGTGTAATCCTCTGTCGAATCTATAGTCTTGACCGCCAAAAAGCGAGAAGACTTAGTAACTCTATCAACAATCACCCAAATGGAGTAATGCTGTCTGCGAGTACGAGGTAAAACTATAATGAAATCCATGTTGATAGCTTCCCACTTCCAAGTAGGAATGTTAATCTCTTGAGTCATACCTCCTGGTTTCTAATGTTCTACCTTGACTTGCTGGCAATTGGGGAACTTAGCCACAAAGTCTGCTATATCTCTTTTCATACCATTCCACCAATAGAATTCCCGCAGATCGCGGTACATCTTACTGGCACCTAGATGAATAGAATATCTATAGTTATGGGCCTCTACAAGAATATGCTATCTTAACTCGCCCACATTAGGAACACATAATCCACCCTAGTAGCGAAACACACCATCTCCCCCTTAGGAGAAAACCTCAACTCTCTATTGGTGGACTGCACCCTTGAGTTCAAGTAATATTGGATCATTGTCTTGCTTTTCCTTAACTTCCACTACCAAAGAAGATTCTTCTCCATTTTGAACCATTACACCACCATCTGATATGCTCATAAGACGAACTCCTAGGCGAGCAAGTTTGTTAACATCCTTTGCTAGCTCTCTTCTTTCTTCCTCAGCATGTGCTACACTACCCATGGATAATATGCTAAGAGCATCTGCTACTACATTCACCTTACCTGGATGGTAATGCACACTCATAACATAATCTTTAAGGAACTCAAGCCACCTTCTCTTGCGAAGATTCAACTTTTTTTGGGTGAATACATACTGGAGGCTCTTATGGTCTATGAACACATCTACATAAACACCATACAAGTAGTGTCTCCAAATCATGAGTGCAAACACCACTGCTGCAAGCTCGAGGTCATTAGTCGGATAATTCTTCTCATGTACCTTAAGTTGTTTAGAAGCATAAGCTATAACTTTACCTCGCTGCATCAACACACAACCTAGGCCAACCCTGGATGCATCCCAATAGATCACATAACCATTTGAACCCTCTGGTAGAGTCAAGACATGAGCTGTAGTCAACCTAGTTTTCAATTCTGCGAAGCTTTTCTTACAATCATCTGACCATCAAAACTTGACCATCTTATGAGTCAACCTAGTCAATGGTGAGGCTATGGATGAAAATCCTTCCACGAACCGTCTGTAATAGCCCGTTAGACCTAAGAAACTTCTAATATCTGTAGCAGAGGTAGGTCTGGGCCATTGTTTCACTGCTTCTATCTTCTGGGAATCTACTCGAATTCCTTCACTAGACAAAATATGCCCAAGGAAGGCAACTGATTGTACCCAAAACTCGCACTTGTTAAATTTTGCAAATAACTGGCGATCTTTGAGAGTTTGCAGAACAACTCTCAAATGACTCGCATGTTCTTCCTCATTCATAGAGTAAATGAGGATATCATCAATAAAGACGATAACGAACAAGTCCAAGTACGGCTTGAACACTTTGTTCAATAAATCCATGAAAGTTGTAGGAGCATTGGTTAGTCCAAATGACATGACTGCAAATTCATAATGACCATACCGAGTTTTAAAGGCTGTCTTTGGAATGTCACTATCTCTGACTTTAAGCAGATGATAACCTGATCTGAGGTTTATCTTTGAGAAATGACTAGTACCTTGAAGTTGGTCAAACAAGTCACCAATCCTAGGAATGAGATACTTATTCTCGATTGTGACCTTGTTTAACTGCCTATAGACAATGCACATTCTGAGAGAACCATCTTTCTTCTTTACGAACAACACTGGTGCACCCGATGGCGAAATACTAGGTCTAATGAAGCCGTTATCTAGAAGGTCTTTAAACTGCTCTTTCAATTCCTTAAGCTCAGATAAAGCTATTATGTAAGGAGGAATAGAGATAGGCTGGGTATCTGGAAGGATATTAATTCCAATGTCGATTTCCTATCGGAAGAAACTCTGGAAAGATCTTCTGGAAACACTTCTGGAAACTCATTAACCACAGAAACTGACTCAAGAGTTTGGGTTTTGGAGCTTTAATCCTTAACCCGAACTAGATGATAAAGATAACCCTTAGAGATCATCTTTCTAGCCTTAAGGTAAGAAATGAATCGACCCATAGACGCTAAGCTACTACCCTTCCATTCTAAGATTGGTTTATCTGGAAACTGAAATCGAACAACCCTAGTTCTACAATTGACTGAGGCATAACAGGAATGTAACCAATCCATGACTAGAATGATATCGAAGTCTACCCTTTCTAACTCGACAAGATCTGCTGAGGTGACTTTCTGGGAGACTGTGACAGGGCAATTTCTGTATACCCGTCTAGCTATAATTAGGTCACCGACTAGATTAGAGACTGAGAAGGGTTCTGAATGAGTTTCTGGACTAACATTGAAGTTAACTACTATATAAGGAGATACAAATGACAAAGTAGCCCCTGAATCTAACAATGCATAAACGTCAAGATCAAAGACTCATAACATACCAGTGACTACATCAGAAGAATCTTCCTGATCTTGGCGAGCCTGAAGAGCATACAACCTATTCTGGCGCTGTCCGCCACCTGTACTAGATGAGTTACCCTGCTGAGTCGGGAGACCTGCTGGTGCTGCAAAAGTTGTAGACTAGGCTCTACCATTATTACCTCCTTGACCCTGTTTGGAAGGACAATCACTCAACCTGTGAACAGACTGACCACACCCAAAGCATCCTTATTTTCCTACAACACACTCACCCGGATGGTTCTTACCACACTTAGGGCAAGTTGGGTAGGTTTTGCTGCCTGAAATACTACCTTAAGACTTAGAGCCTAATGCTCCACCTTTCTGATTTTTTCGAAACTTGGAGGATGGAACACTGGCTGATAAAGGTGCTGGAGTCTAAGACTTCTGCTGAAACTGTGAGCGATTTCCACCATCTGATTTCTGTTGGGAATACTCATAGTTGTTTGTTCTTTCTTTCTTACTCCTTAGCCTGTTCCCTAAGCTTATCACCCTCAACCTGTTGAGCGTCAATCATGAGCCGACAAATGTTGATGTCTCCCAACAACATAGCATTCCTGCACTCTGTCTTCACTAAGTCTGACACTCCATATAAAAACTTATTCATCTAAGCCATGGAATCAGTAACCATGTGAGGAGCATACCTGGAGAGTTGGTTAAACTTGAGTCCATACTCTTGGACAGTCATGTTATCCTGCCTTAAGTTCATAAATTCCTGGGCCCTTGCTTCTCTCAACTGCATGGGGAAAAACCTGTCCAGAAAGGTTTCACTGAAACAATCCCAAGTAGTAGGAGTTGCATTTGTACCCTTGTTCTCCTTCCACTGAGTATACCAAATATGAGCTACATCTTTCAGTTGATACAATGCTAACTCAACCCGGTCATTCCCAGTTACCTGCATCACTTTAAAGATATTCTTGACCTCATCAATGAAGGTTTGGGGATCTTCTCGAACTTGCGATCCTAAGAACTCTAGTGGATTCATCCTAACAACGTCTCGCACTCTATCTGTAGCTGAACCAACATTGGCATTTGCCTAACTGGAACCCATTGATTGTTCTGATTGGCCACACTTTGAGCCAACATTTGAATGGCGTTCCTGAATTCTGCATTAGAAACTTCCTGATCTGGGACTAGAGGAGCTGCGTTTGCTTTCCTAGCATTAGCTCTACGGGGAGGCATGATCGCTAAAACGTAGAATGTCTAGTTAGAATAGAATTAGATCATACCTTACGCACGATAAGAGTAACAAGAAAATGAAGTTTTCCTAAATCACTTTGTAGCCTCCCTCTCATTAGATGTGGTGCACTTCACACCCATGAAAAGGACTCTACTTAGTGCGGCTTTTCAGACATCCTAGGACTTTTACCTAATTCTTCGATCCCAAGTTTGTCACACCCCGAGACTACCCCCGACACACGAACACGGGACCTAGAACCACAACTGATCCCAAGCTAGCTAACCCTTCTTGCATGATCATGAGTATACGAAAGATAAGTTGATTAATAAACTGATGCGGAAGCTATAATTATAAATAAAATGAAAAAAATAGGGAATACCCATATTCTATAACTGAGATATATGAAAACTGATGAGTTTAGTACAAAGAAGATATTAAATCAATTCTAAGCCGAATCTAACTATGTCTGAAATAAGCCTTTAAACTAAATAGAAATGTTGGGACATGCCCCAACTAGATCTAGCAAAACTGAAACCCAAGACTATAAGCGATAAAGATAAACATGTCACTAGTCCTCGAAGAATGAGGACTCACCACTCATGCGAACTAAAGATTGGGAACTGATCTAAGCGTGATCTGCATGCTGAGAACCTAAACCTACATCACGATAAGGTGTAGCGCAGAGTATACTTCAGTACTTGAAAGGTACTGAGCATGCAAAATAGAATAAAGCTGAAATAACATATAATTGAACAAAGCAATAAAGCAATGATATAATCTGAACATGATATAGATACTGAATATTGAGCTAACTGAATGCAATTACCAATTTATAACATGCTGAAACTGAATACTTAATGTGCTGATAATTAGTTAATGCAATAGAATCTGACTGAACTGCGGGAGCTACTAATAACCGATAATAAAACCACATGAGCTAAATGTGGAGTCCGATGTATACTCCCCATCGACAGGACCCAATACACCCGGGCAAAGGTGTAGAGGCATGCTGGCGTGATCACTGAAATGATGCCCATAGAGGGGACTTAACACCTACGTTGCTAGTAGTTCTGGGACTATTTGGGTACGCTGAACCCTAGTCCAACTCGGTATTATGGTACTCCTAATGGATTAAGTAATTAACACATTATGACTAAATTTCTGTAAGTTACTGGATAGCTCAAACTGATCATACAACTGAGTATGCAACAATTAAACTGATAATGATGCATTAATAACCGAGGCATGTATAACTGAATAACTAAAACATATTACCTAGCATGTGTAATTCAAGAACTAAAGAAATACATAGCTAGGGTTCTGGAATTCATGCAATAAACTGAATATTAACATACTAATCTGATTTGGATCATTCGAACAGCTAAGAACCCAATAATTCTAACACTCAAGAAACCCTAGGTCTAGTCATAATAAGGGAATCAAGAAACGGACTGAAAACTAGGGACCTAATGGGTGAAAGGAACCCACTAGTGAAATCCCACATACATGGTGACGAATTCCACGGAGAAATCCTTCGATTTCAGGGCTGGAACTGGACGAAACTAGTTGTGTTCTTGAACTAGGGTTCTTGACTTCTCTTATCTTCTTACACTCTAATTTTTCTAAGTTTTGAATAAAGAATTGACTTAGGTAACTTCTAGTTATGTTTCTAGGCTAAAACTAATCAAAACCACGTTGTTTAGGGTTAAAACGACGTAGTTTAGAGGTGCAATGCATAAGGAAAAGAACAAAAGACCCCTAACTTAAAATCTGCTGAAGCGACCTACGGACTGATCGATGATCCATCCTGTCAGTCTGTCGATGACTTCAGAGACTAGGTTATGAGGGTCTTGACCTATGGACTGATCGATGATCCATTATGTCAGTCCGTCAATCGACTTTAGAGACTAGGTTCTAAGTGCCTCGACCTAAGGACTGATGGACGATCCGTCGATAGATCCACGATCCGTGAACTCATTATGTGGGTCATGCCTTAGAATCGTTTTTGTCTGAATTTCTGGGGATGGTTGCAGATGCGAACCACGGACCACCAGCACGGGCAGTGGGTCATCCTACGGTCTATGGGTGGAAACCGTGGGTTGCACCTGCAACTTCTGGAAATATGCATTCAGTTCTGTTTTCAGATACGGGGTGTTACACGAGTTCTAAACGCCGTCTTAGGCACATCTTCCGGCCAAAATTTTAATTGATGGTAACCGGATCTTAGAATTATCTTTAGATAAAACCGCTGCCTCCTTCAATTGGTCAAATAGATCATCTATTTGAGGGAAAGGATACTTGTTTCGAATAGTAAGTCTATTTAATTGCCAGTAATCTATACAAATTCTCATACTACCATCCTTCTTCTTAACAAACAAGACTGGAGCACCCCATGGAGAAGGACTAGGGTGAATAAATACCTTATCAAGAAGCTCTTGGATTTGAGCCTTAAGCTTTCTTAATTCTGCTGGAGCCATACAATATGAAGGGATAGAAATGGGGCGTGTACCAGGCTATAAATCAATGCAAAAATCTATATCTCTTTCAAGAGGCATACCAGACAAATCATTAGGAAATAGTTCACTAAATGCAGACACCACATTAATAGACTCAATGGATGGATCCTCAATCTCAACATCCGTAATATGAGCCAAATAATCCAAACAACCTTGCTCTACCACTTTTATAGCCCGAATGGAGGATATAATCTTAGCTTTCTTAGGCTTGTACACCCCTTCCCACTTTAATTTTTCCCTTCTCGGAATTTCTAGAGTTACAAACTTAGTATTACAATTAAGCACAACATAATAGGGGGACAACCAAGTCATGCCTAAGATTATGTCAAAATCAATCATATCCAAAATCACAAAATCAGCCCAAGTTTGAAATCCCATAAACAAAATAGGGCAAGCACAATAGAAATGGGTAACTATGACTGACTCTCCAAACAGGTAGAAACACGAATAGGGGCATCAAGAATATCACAAATCATATCAAAATCTAAAGCAAATCTCACGGATACATAAGAAAAATTAGAACCCGAATCAAACAACACATTTGCCATCCGGTCGGAGATAAGAATAGTACCTGTGATCACCGCGTCAGAAGCCTCCGCCTCATTCTTGCCCGGAAAAGCATAACATTGACCCCTATCATCATGACGAGCCACTTCCTTGCCTAGTTGCGTGTTACCCATACCTCCGTTACCATTACCATTTCCTCTACCTCCACCGCCTCGCTGATTACCTCCTCGCCCACCTTGTGGACGTCCTCTACCATTATTACCATTTCCCGCATGTATCATTGCTCTAGAAGGCTGCTGCACGACATTTAATATGCGTGGGTGGGGATAATCTCTCCTCATATGCCCATGTTCTCCACAATTGTAGCAAGTACGATCAAAAGATGGTCTGCCACCCATCGAAGGCGCAACTCCCTGGCTATCCTGCAAATTATAAGATGGAGTTCCCGAGTAGTTACCTGTAGAGGTAGGCGTAGCTGACTGAATTGACTTGGCTGCCAGTGTTGGCCTTCCTGAACCTCTGGAATAAAAACCTTGAAAGTTACCTGAGTTCTTGGCCATTTTAGCCAATGCCTTAGTCTGACCATCTCGCCTTACCCCCTCCACTTTCTTAACATAATCTGTCAGCTCATTAAAACTCCTCCTTGCAGAAGTCATATGAATAGATAATACTTGCAACTCAGAATTATATCCTTTAATAAATAAACGAATCCTCTCCTCCTCAATAGTCACCAATTGAGTAGCATATCAAGACAAGACATGGAACTTGGGCTCATAAGCAGCCACAGACATACCACCTTGTTCCAAAGCCATAAATTCATCCTTCGTACGATCTTTCAAAGTTCTAGGCACATACTTTTCTAGAAACAGGGCATGAAATTATGTCCAAGTAAGTGGAGGTAAGGTAGAAGATCTGCATTCGATATAAGCTCTCCACCACTGCTAAGCATCAACTTGAAGTGGAATGAACACAAACTCAACCCCATGCTGATGGACAATACCCAATTTATGAAGCCTCTCATAGCAATCCATAATGAACTCATATGCATCCTTACTCTCAGAACCAAGAATACCAGAGGCTTTAGCTTCAAAAACTTAGTCAACATTTCATGCTCATTATCAGTCATAACAGAACCCAACAAAGGACGGAAGAAAGTATCAGTACCTACGTTTCCACCCACCTTGGGAGTAGTGATAGCAATAGGGGAATTAGCAGGAGCTTGAGTTTCTTGAACAGATGGAAGCACTCCGGGACCGGCCAATCCTTTCAAAAACGACATAATCAGTTGAGCTTAACACCGGATCAATTGGAGGAATACCTGTAGTCTCAGCTTGCACCTCTTCCTCTTGTCCAACCTCCTCAATATCAACATCCTCATCTATCTCTTCATGTTGTACGGGAGGGGCCTTATTTTGGGGAGCAATCCCGATCGGTACCTCATCTCTAGCAAGAGATACTCTTCTACGGCCTCTACCTCTTAGCTCTTCCTCTACCCCTGCCTCGACCATGATCTCTCACTGCAGATTCCTCAGCTGGAGCATTGACGGGAGCTACAGACCTGACGTCGTTATATATAGTATTAACCATCTGCGAACAGAAGAGTGAAGGAGGTTAGGTACCAATTCGAATCGACATATACCAATTAGAATCAAGTTATAGCACAAAGGAGACAAGAGAAAATAGAGAGATTTCCTAAAGTCCTATAGCCTCTCGAAGAAAAGTAAAGGCGTCCTTGTACCGTTCTACGAGACTCTACTAGACTCATTTTGGTACATCGAGATAAACGAACCTAGGCTCTGATGCCAACTTTCTCACGACACAGACCATCGTGATTGGCACCCACACTAACACTACTATGGGAGAATCACTACTACAACCCAAACCAAGCAACTAAAGCAATAACTAAGGCAATTAAGTCAATTACTAAGGAAAGAAAATACAGTTCCCATAAACTCTAACAAAAGTCCAACACTAAACTAAAATAATGTGGAAGAAATAACCTAGAACCTGAAAGTCAATGTACCAAAACATCTAAATTTCAACAACTCTAACAAGAAGGGATGCAACCCCAATCTAATGAACTAATCAACTAACTAGAACAAAAGTCTATGTTTGAAATGGTGGACATAGACGAAAGAGAACCCATGGCAGCCTGGAAGAATTGGCTCACCATTGAATTCGAACGATCACTGATCCCTAAGCGAGGTCTGTCAATAGCTGCTTAAAGATGTCCTGTATTCAACAAAAATAAGAGCGTGCAACATCAGTACACAACCACAGTGTACTAGTAGGATCACGCAGCTCTCTCACTAGTGCAACATATGTAAGTCATCACAACAATATAATCATATGCATATATTTAACATAACAATATTATCAACATTTACGAACAACGAACAACTTCACATTTTATATCAAATCATTGGTCCTCTCATGGAACCCAAACCGAAACGTGGTATCAGATCCAATAATTATGCCGGAACGTGGAAACCAATTTCATATTTATGCCGGAACATGACAACCGATCCAAGTTAGTTATGCTGGAACGTGCAAATCGATCCATTCAATACACCACAATCACAAATACAAGTATATTTTCAAGATCATACATTTAAGTCATGATTTCATGGCAATGATAATTCATCTATCTCATTTACAACAAGTGTGATCAATAATGCAACACACATATACATGCAAGTATCAAAATGAAGCAAGAACAAATATACATCACACAATCATAGAATCACAACCATCACCTACCTCGAAACAAGCTTGAAACCCTAAGAAACTTGATCCTTTCCTTTACGGATTTGTTCCGCTTGTTATTGGTCTACAAAAAATCAATATAATACGGGAATCAATAAGCAATCACTAATTACCCGAATTACTAACAATTCTACGAACCCTAGATCAAACATTTCACAACACACCTCTAACCAACGACGCTCAGAAAAATACCCTTTACGCTAAAATCGATTCCGGGAGTTCTACTGACCCGAATTCAATTCGGTAAAGTCATACGGGTTCTTTAACGAGATATCTAACTACTCATGTAATCAAAATTATAATTAACTTCCCCGATTGTTACCAGATTTCCCAGCACCTCAAAGACTCCGATTTCGTCCAAATCTGGACTAGGTTGGGAAATTTAAAGAGACTACGAAAAAGTTTTCCGGCTCCAAATTTTTCCCCGTTGGCTTCTCTATAACGATGGAACCCAGTCGTTACATTAAATGACCATTACCTATATATTGCACATTTTCTATTTTCTCTTCTTTGTCTATGTAACGATTTTAAATTCTGAGTTAAGAATTCTATTCTTTCAAATTCTTTTAGGGTAGAATCTTCCCGAACATTTATGGTCATTTATTTTCTCACTCTATTACCTTGACATTATGGATGATCTCATGTAATTGTGTAAGTACGTATTTATAATAATATATATTAATTCTAGAAGACTTGGCCTTGGACTTGTGGCTTGGGCTTGGATCGGAACTTAAAACAAATATTTTTTATAAAGCTTAAATATTTGCTCTATAAATAAGAATGTTTTTACATACAAGAATAATATATATAGAAAGAAGGGTTATTTCATATATATATTTGTAATGCGATACAAACTCTACAAAATAGGTCCAAAATTAAAGTAACGAAGAGACACTCAAGATAGAGCTAATAATAGTTTATGTTCACTCAATTAGAATATTGTAATCATCATTTTTGAGAAATCTTTTCACATTATCCAAGCATGGTTGCAAAATGGTATTCCTCCATGCTTCATCAACAGCTTCATTTCTATCTCCTTCGAAAATGTCAGTTGCAATAATATGATGCACCAACCATATTTTGTTATTTATTAACCGTTGAATCTTGTCAAGTTGGTGACAAATTAATAAATGAGTATTACGCTTGATATTAGTAATTGACGATTGAAGAATCATTTTCTTTGATTTAGCATCTTCGTCTATATTTTTTACTTCTCTTAAATATCTGTCCATTTCGGGGACACCAATGGACCGTCGCATTCCTTTGATGTAATCTGCATCTGGAATGAAAATCTGAAGCACCTCATCCACTAGCCCTGCATGCAACATATATTTAAACAAAAGTTTTATTTAGTGGGAACATAGATTTGATAACCAAATATATTATTAAGTAAATTATATAAGAAAAGTTTTTAGCGAGATGCATGATTATATCATGATTGATACATAAAACAATTACAAAAATTACCTGCATTGACCATTTGATCGACCCTCATGTTAACTCTACAGTTCAAAATTGATTGCTCTACATCAATCCAAATAAAGGAAATATCATACTTATACTTGTACATGAACACAGGGTCTTCCACAAGTTTTTCAATATACGAATTTGATCCTCCAACAATAATTGGAACACTTTGAGTCTTCAAAAAAACATTCTATGTAGACAATAGCTTGCAAATAAAAATCTTTGGTTTTGAAGTCGAAATGTGGCTCAATTTCACCTAAGAAAATATGATCAAATTGAATTTCTGAGAATTGGAATAAATAATTTCTTAATAGTGAAGTATATTTTCTACTTGAATCTACAATTACTACTATTAAATTATCTAGGTATTCATTTAATATAAATATTGTAGGAAATAAATATATATACCTAACAAATAGTGTCGTACACCTTGTTTCTCATTGTGTGTGATGTTGTTTGTAACAATTTCAAGTCTCTTATATACTTGCATTTTGTTCGAGTTGATTATTTCTCCTCAAAAATGGGTGGCAAGGTCAGAGAGACGGGATTTTCCCAATCCTGTTGCTCCCATTATGAACACAACTTTCTTCTTGTTGAACATTTTATTGTTGATGAAAGTATTAATTTTAGCTACACATAAAATAAAATCGAAATAATAATTAGTTTACAATAGTAAATAATCTCATGAAAACGAGTCATGCATATAGTCAGACATTAAAAAATCTTGTCAATATAAAGTTAATAAGTGGAAACCTTGCTTGAGATGGACTATACTATGTAAAAAAATATATATTTTTCTTGATGGTGGCAATGAAAGAAATTGCATTCAGCTTTTATAATAAAATATTTTTGTGGAATTATTAATTGACATACCATATTCAGAATTACTGATATCTTTTAGGATAAGAATGACTTTTGAAAAATTAATAGATATGTCAACTTGAATTTTTGTAATTATTATTAAATCTATTTTAGGATAAAGTTATTAGATGTACATTGTTAGGAGATCACATGCAATTGGGCAACTGGGCTTTTATAGAAAACATGTGATTATAAACTTATTAATTGGTATATCAAATTAAAAATAAAAAAATAAAAAATAATAATAATAAG